>JAADWP010000787.1:0-15241 GCA_023336215.1 Globisporangium iwayamae | reverse complement strand
TATGGTGTATGAGCATGTAGCTCTTCAGGTTCCTCGCAGCACTTGCATCTCTTAATTCCGTGAATGGTGTTGCTGAACAGCCGAGTGCTGCTCTGACTGTGTGTGAAGTGGTCTATGCACTGGGTTGTGTGGCACAAAGCGAGTCGGAGATCAACTGCGTGCTTGCAGCCTGGCGAGGCTGCCCAAAGCTTTGTGAAAAGCTCTCAGTCTCTCTAGTGATGCTACAGGAGATGACCAGAGACCAACGGCTGGCGATCTGCTACGTGCGATTCGTCAACAGAGCTTTACTCGACACCAACGAGACTTTCAAGAAGCCTTCGAGACCGATGCTGAGCGACCTCGTTGGTGACGACATCTTGCAGTGGAGACAACACAACTGGGAGCGAAAGTGGCACCTCATGAGCTCTTCAAACTTCAGTTTGGAGACGTTCGGCTCAGAAATCGCGTGCGAAGCCATGGTGAAGCGCATCCTGCAGGGCTTTTCGATCCCGCAAGTTGGCGCTGATGCTGCTGGCGCACCACTCGAGCTGCCATCGTTTCTCTTCTCGCTTAATCTGGATGAGCTCTTGGGACTCTGCCACAAAGTTGACGTGACTCTAGTCCGAGATGGCGTCACGCATCCAGACTGGAAATTGAACGACGTGCTGCAGTTGGAAGACATCATGAACGCCTTTAGGAACAAATACACCATTGGGATTCGAGGCGTGCATGCACGATCGCATTTGATCGCACATGTCTGCAACGCACTCCAGAGCGAGCTCAAGCAGCACGTGAACGCCAACATGTATTGTGAGTTATGCTAACTGATGCGATCGGTCTGAGTGGCAGAAGGCTTGCTAATTTTATTTGTTTGGCTGCTATGTGGATGAGGGCAGGGACTCCACCAGGTGAGCAAGGTTTCAACCTGCACATTGATGATCACTGCGGTATGTTCGCGTGACTTTTATTTTTTCGGTGACAGAGCCTAGCTATTCACTTGTTCTTTCTACTGTGGCTAGTCTTCGTGGTTCAGCTGAAAGGGAAGAAGAACTGGCACTTGAAGGAGCACGTTGGTGCTCTACCGAAGCTCTACAGTGATCTCAGCGAGCCGTCTGCTTCTGAACTAGCTGAGGATCTGTTACTTGAACCTGGCAGCATTCTCTACATCCCGCGCGGCACTCCGCATTGCGCAGACACGAAAGGACTGGAGGAAGACTCGACCCACCTTACGATCGGAGTGGAAGTCGAAGAGCAGTTCACCAAGGGTGCGCTTGTGCTGGAGTTGCTTTCGCTAGCTGATGTGGGGGTCGACCAGACACACCTCGAGTCCATCAAGACTGTGATGGAGTCTGCGATGCTTCGAAACATTATGCGAGGAGGGCTCATGTCGTGGCATCTTGAAGACGGTAGTGTCTTCCAACAAGAATGCGTCAAATTGCTCACCAAGCTGAAAGAAGCGTTTGACGCCACCTCTGCTCACGAGTATACGTTGAAGAAGGAGCGAAGAGACGACGAAATCAAGAAGCTTGTCGACACAGCTGTGCAAGTGTACTCTGCGGGCGATACCAGCAACTTATCGTCGCTGAGGCAGCGACTTGAAGATGATCGAAGCGCGTTCCTCTCGTCTCGACAGAAGCTGACAGAGTTCTTCACACTGCTTCATCGATCTCTCTCTTCAGACGATCACACTCAGATATCTAAACACGAGTGTAGCTTTCACGTCAACAAGAAGGTCAAACGCTAGATCAAAAGATAGCTAAAGTGAAGATATTGCAATAGACAAATGGATTTGCATGACGATGTAGAGTATCAAAGGGACTGAAGAAGAGATCGAATGGCAGAGCTACTGCAGATTGCAACATGCACGAAGGGAACGCGAGCCTCGCAGACGTCTCTCTACACCCACGGGACATACTCGTACACCTTGGCCTCTCCTTGGTCCTTCTGCGTCGCACGCTCCAGCTCGTTCTCCATGTCGCCTTCAAGTTCCGCCATCATGGTTTCGATCGTGAGATCAAGCATTTCAGTGAACTCGGCAGTCAGTCCCTGCCCAGGCAGCTGCTGACCCATCACTTCCTCTTTCTCGCTATCAGCAGCAGGAGCGATAGTAGCCCAGGTCGCCTGAGGGTAGCTCGGGACCATGGCGATGCCGCACTGGCCACCCTCGGGGCCGAGCTCGCGCGCGAGGCGGATGTACCCGCTCTCGCCCCAGCTTGCGCCCCACGAGTTCTTGACTTTCCAGAACTTCTTGCTGTCCTCCACACCGTAGCCGACCGCCAGCACGCCATGGTCCAGCTGCGTGCCACACGTCTTGTCAAACACGCCCGACTTGTAGAACTGGAACTCGCGCTGGTCGGCCTCGATTGCGACCGAGACCGGCTGTTTGGCGACCGCGGCTTTCAAAGCAGCTTCATCATTCGGGTTCACGTCCACAAAGCCCGAGACCTTGACCACCTGTTTGCACTCGTGGCACTGCTCCTGGGCGGCGTGGTACGCGTACTCGCTCTCGGCACAGATGCCGCCTTTCTCATGGATCCACTGGAACGCGTGGTCCATGAGCCCACCGTTGCAGCCGTTGTCGCCGTTGTGGTCGCAGTCCACGAGCTCCTGCTCCGACAGGTTCGGCAGCTTGCCGCCCGACACGAACGCCGCACCTTCCACTGCTCCGGTGGTCGAGAACGCCCAGCATGAGCTGTATTCATAAAACTCAGGGGCTCAGTTCATCAAGGTCGCATATCACAAAGCCAAAAACTATAAAGAGACGTACCCGCACTGGCCCTGGTTCTTCACATCGGTTACGCCACCTTTCTTGACCCAGTCGACGCTCTCAGGCGCATCACCAACAGTCTCCGTACGCAGAGCTGGCGTCTGTAGACGTTTTTCCAAGTACCCGTCGGGCATCTGGAATCCTTTCTTCATCTGCGCAAATTCATTGAACGTCAAATGCGAGAACTCGTTATGGCCGAGCGTAAAGCTCGCGTTCGCGTGCGCGTTGTGCTCGCGGATGAACAAGTCGTTCGCGATGTACGTCTCCATTCGGCGCACATACTCCATTGGCTCTTTAAAGCTCAGGCTATGACGCGCGAGCCAGGCCGCGAACTCCTGCTCGTACTCGACCGGGGACTTGGTTGCAGAGCTCGCGGCTGCAGCCGCTGTCATGAGGAAGAACGTGAGCGAGAAGATCTTCATTCTAAACGGAGGAGAAAGAGATGTGTGGTGTGTGTGCTTGAGGCGACCACTTGGAGAATGGAGAAGCCGTGAGACTTGCTGGGCACAGCTTCTTCCGACAGTCCTTCTCCAGCCACCCACCCACTGTTTCTTTTTCAAGAAACGGACGACAACCTCTGGAGGTCGTTTCGCTCAAAGTTGAAGTTAGCAAGAATAAAGTGTTTTTTAGAGATAATAAGAGAAAAACACACTTTCTTTGAAGCGGCGATCTTGAAGAGACGCCAAACGAATCGGAGCTCCGATCTAATGGCCACCCCGCATTGAAGAGCTACCGACTCGAGAGCGAGCCCCTGTGTGAGCCCACTGGAAGCAAACATTGAGAGTGAGAGAGCCATGTCTGGGGGGATGAACCTGTCGCAGGCGGAGCTGCTGAAAGTGGGTCCGATCTCCAGTCGCAACTCGCTGCGTCTGCTGCCGCTGAGCAAGAAGAAGAAGAAGGTGCGTCTTGTCTTGACACAAGAAGCATTCACAGCACAGATGCTCGTACGCGAGCCTAATCGTTATACACGTGTGCGTATGTGCATTATACAGCAAAAATTCGTTGTGGGAGACGAGTATGGCGCGGTGTCCAGCTTTCAGATGAAGAAAGGCGAGCCACAGGTACGGCACACTGCCTAAGTTGCGAGCTTCCCCCAGACGGGTTCATTAACACACACGTGTCTTACTGCATGAATAGAACGTGTTCAAGACGCTGGCGCTCGGCGGGCCTGTGACGTCCGTGCACATGGGCTCGAGCAAAGGCACGGAGGACAAGGCGTTCGTATCCACGGGCCAGAATGTGCACGGATACAACAAGAAGGGCAAGGAGTTCTTCAAGTTCCAGAGCAATCTGGCCGAGCCGATGAACAAGATCCACACGTTCGACGCCAAGCTGTGGACTGCGACCGACTACATCTTCAACCAGTACGACAACGGTCAGGATAAGCACTCGTACATGAGCGCTGACAAGATCAACGACTCGCTCGTCTTCCCGGTCAACCACGAACAGGACTTCTTTGCGCTGCTCGGGTGCCAAGATCGTTACCTGCGCGTGGTCAAGGACTCGGAGGCCGTGGCCAAGAAGTCGGTGGCTACGCCCGTGACTGCGGTCTGCCGCGTGCAGGGTAACGCCAAGAGCAGCACGTACACTGCACCTGGAGCTGCTCAGCTACTCTACGGTACGGCCACCGGCGGGATCGGCCTCATCACCTTCAATGGCGAAAAGCTCAAGACCAAGTGGAAAGTGTCCAACAGTACCAACGACTTGGCACCGTCGGCAATTAACTCGATCGCGACCTTCGACCTGAACAGGGATGACCACCCAGAGATCCTCGTGGGTCGCGACGACGGCCGCGTCGAAGTGTACTCGTTCAACCACTCGGGTGATGTCTTCAAGCAGTACGAGTATGCAAATGCGGACAGTGTGCGCTGCGTGCAGGGCGGCGTGGTCTCGACCCCCGGTTTCGAAGAAGTGGTGGCCACGACGTTCTCCGGCCGCGTCATGAGCTTCACGACTGAGCCGCTCGACCAGCCGGACGCAGACGACTCGTACGGCCGGTCGCGCGGGACGGTGCACCGCGAGACGCGCATCGCGAAGCTGCGCAAGGAGATCCAGCTGCTCGAGGACAAAATCGTGAAGGAGAAGGACCGGTCGCTGCGGTCGCGTGAGAAGGAGTTCCTGCCCGTGGCTGAGGACCTGGTCGTGAACCACAAATTCCAGCTTAGCCCAGCGCTGGGCGCCTACGACGTGTCCATCGAGATCCCAGTGAACATTCAATCGGTCATCCTGCACTCGGCTGTGCCCATCGATCTACTGGAGAACGACAAGAACCACGCGATCGTGAGTAAATCCCCACCGGATCCAGCCAACAACACGCACTTTTTGGCCACCTACCGCTGCCTGGAGCAGACGCATCGCCTGGACTTCAACATTCGCACCATCGAGGGCCAGTTTGGGGACCTGGAGGCCACGGTCGTGACGGACACGCAGCCACGGGCCGCGCAGTGCATCAAGTTCTACGTCAAGCCGCTGTCACTGCACCACCGCGTGAACGAAGTGGGCGACGACGAGCTCAAGAAACCGACCAACACGCTGCAGTTTAGCGGCGGGTTCACGCTCGTGCAGATCCATGAGTGGGTCTCCATGTGTCTGCCCGAAGTACCCGGTCGCCTGCAGGACGAAGAGGTGCAGATGTTCTACAAGAACACGTTCCTGGGCAACCTGCTCATCTGCCGCTACCGCAAGGGCGAGGCAACCTTTTCGTCGCCCTCGGTCTCCGTCATCGCGATCCTCAAGGAGGTGATCACTAAGGAGGCGACGACGCGCAAGGTGACGCTCAACATGGCGCTCGACATCAAGAAGGAGACTGTGCCGGTCATGCTCGGCTTCCTTAAGCCGCTGCTGGACGCTAAGCACGCGCTCGCGTCCCAGGTAAAGCTCATCGAGGGCATCAAGGAGTTGCAAATGCATGAGGACGACCATGCCGCATGGATGGCGCCTGAGTACCAGCACATCCTTGCGCGCCAGGAGCAGATCTTGAGCGAGTTCAAGGCCAGTCCCAAGGCGCTCAATTACCTTGCGGGCATCCTCACCGATCTCTACGTGGACCTATGCAAGTTCCGCGGCACGAACGTGAAGCAGAACCTGCCGAGACTCTACCAGCTCATCGAGCACTATCACTTCGACAGCCTCGTGGATTTTTATCTGCGCGAGTGAATAGGCTGTAGACTTTGTGAGACAGATACCCAGGCTATAATAATAACCAGTGATGACAATGAGATCTTTACGTGTTGAAGGAGAGGGGCTACGGCCAACAGAAGCTCATCTCACTTTTTTTGCCCGCCACTTACTTCACGCGGTAAGCACGAAGCACGATGACAGAATCTCATTAACTGCTCGAGAGTCTTTGCTAACCAGGTCAGAGCAAATTGTAGCCACTCCTCCGCTTTACACCTGCCAAAGTCGTTCCTAATTTTGAGTATCTATTTGGAGAGGAAATGTTGGGACACTAATTTCTATAATAGTGACATTATTTAATTGACACTAAAGTGAAATCGCTGTTCTGGTTGCCAACCATAAAATATAACACAGCACATGCGCAGGCCGATCCAAGAGCGCTCTTCACGTGCTTCCTCGAGACCGATACACATACGAGCATGGTGAGACAGACGGCACAGCAGCAGCACAATGCATCACCACTAGCAGCAGCAGAACCAGAGCTTCGTGGCCGCGTGCAGTTCGTTCGTGGCGGCACGCGCTCGGCGCTCGGACTCTCCAAGGTCTACCTGAGCGTGCAGGACATGAGCGCGTTTCGCATCGAGGCCGGCAGCCACGTCGCAGTCTTCTCCAGCAATGACCAGAGTGAACATGAACAAAGGCGGCTGCTGCTGTGTGGTATCGCGTGGCCGATGGACAAGATCAAGCGCCATGGCGTGGGGCTCAGCTCCATGTGGGAGAACCACGTGAGGCATCAGCGTGTGGAGGTCGTAAATGTAATGCTCTTCCGGCAACTGCGAGGCACGATAGTGACACAGAAGGAGGCGAAGACTGCAACGCTGCGCGTGGTGTCGCGCGCGAGTCGCCTCCCGTCTGAGAAGGAGCGCAAGTTGCTCTCGCGGTACGTGGCCGCGATGCTCGACGGCGTGCTTCTGCACGCGCAGGCGCTGCTCTCGCTCTCGGTGCACGGCGCAAACACTGTATTTAAGGTCGTGCAAGTGAGTCACGAAATCAATGACGAAGGCAATGGTAATGGTTCAGCAGTAAGGAATGAAGAGGTGGTGGTCTATCGCACGACACGGCAGACAGCTTTGATCATCGACTGGGAGAAGCGAGACGAAGAGGAAGACGACGAACACGAGCCAATCGAAGACCAGCTCACAGCGCTCAAGCTCAGCCCATCGACAGAATCCGAGGATAAACAGGCCACTAGTGCCACACCACAGCCGTCGCTGCGAGGGTTCGCGTCGGTCGGCGGCCTGAAAGCCGAGATCGAGACGATCCGCCAGATTATCGAGCAGCCGCTTGTGAACCCGGACATGTTCCGTAAGTTTGGACTGCCGCCACCAAAGGGTTTACTTATGTTTGGGCCCCCGGGCACGGGCAAAACGCTCGTCGCGCGCGCACTGGCGGCGGAGCTAAACGCTAGGATTTTCTTCATCAACGGACCTGAGGTCGTGAGCAAGTACATTGGCGAGAGCGAGGCGAACCTGCGCAAGATTTTTCAGGACGCAGGGCGCGCCGGTCCGTCCCTCATCTTCATCGACGAGATCGACGCCATTTGCCCCAAGCGCGACGGCCGCGTGGGCGACATGGAGAAACGCATGGTGGCCACGTTGCTTACGCTCATGGATGGGCTCGAGCGCAGCGCGCAGGTCGTGGTGCTCGCGGCCACAAATCGCCCGAATGCGCTGGACCCAGCGATCCGCCGTCCTGGGAGGTTCGACCGTGAGATCGAGATCTCGATCCCGAACGCCAAGGACCGCCTCGACATCCTGCGCGTGACGCTCGCGCGCCTACCGCACAATGTCTTGGACGAGCAACTCCAGGAGCTCAGCGGCTCGGCCCACGGGTACGTTGGTGCAGACCTCAGTGCGCTGTGCAAGGAGGCGGCTTTGCTGGCTCTGCAGCGGTCCTTTGCGCTTCGTAGAGGCGAACAGCAGCTACGAATGAATGACAGTGAGGACCAGAGCCACCCGCTGCACCCAGCGACTCAGCTACCGTCCTTCACGGTAGAGCTGAGCGACCTCAAGCACGCGATGCAGGGAATCCGGCCGAGCGCTTTGCGAGAGATCGCGATCGACGTGCCGCGCGTGCTCTGGAGCGATATTGGTGGCCAGCACATGATCAAGCAGCAGCTCAAGGAGGCCGTCGAGTGGCCGCTCAAGCACCCCGAGGCCTTTGTGCGCATGGGCATCCGTCCCCCGAAAGGCGTGCTTCTCTACGGTCCACCTGGATGCAGCAAGACGCTCACGGCCAAGGCTCTGGCCACCGAGAGCTCGATGAACTTCATCGCGATCAAAGGCCCCGAGCTCTTCAGCAAGTGGGTCGGCGAATCCGAGAAGGCTGTGCAGGCGATCTTCCGCAAGGCGCGCGCGGCTGCACCGACCGTCGTGTTCTTCGACGAGATCGACGCGATCGCGAGCCAGCGTGGTGGGGACGGCGGCTCCCAAGTGGCTGACCGCGTGCTCAGTCAGCTGCTGACCGAGCTCGATGGCATTGAACCGCTTAAGCAGGTGCTCGTGGTCGCGGCAACGAACAGACCCGATCTGATCGACAGTGCGCTCATGCGACCCGGCCGTATCGACCGCGTGCTCTTCGTGGGGCCACCGGACCTCCAGGCCCGTCGTGAGATCTTGGCCATTCATTGCAAGCGCATGCCATTAGATGAGGACGTGAACCTGCAGGAGTTGGCGATCGCGACCGCGCAGTTCTCGGGCGCTGAGCTCTACTCACTCTGCCGCGAGGCCGCGATGGCGGCCATTGACGAGTCCAAGAGCGCCGAGTGTGTGAGCATTCGACACTTTCTCAAGGCGCTTAAGCTCATCCAGCCGCAGATTGACAGCAACATGCTCGCGTTCTTTGAGAACTTCCGTCTGGGGCGCATGAAGCAGAAGCAATAATGAGAGGAATAACAGAATGCTGTGTTATCCCTCTTCAAATAAATACTCAAAATCAATGAATGACTTTGAGAGGGCTGTGATAGAAATGGCTACATTTCGGATCTGAAATGGGTTCACAAAGGCCGGGTAACAAATGACCAGTGCTCGATGTTGGAAATATGTGTGTGCACATCGACTGGAGCCTTTGCTTTCTGTGTCTAAACTCTAAACTCTAAACTTTATAGCCCCGCGTCCGTGTTGAGGATGTACTTGTCATGGTCCTTCGCAGTCCTGATCAGTGCTCGCCACGCGCGGCTCTGCTCAAGCAGCTGCGAGTTGCCAACGATCCACAAACTGCTCTTCGCGCGCGTGATAGCGACGTTCATGCGGCGCTCGTCGGCCCAAAACGCATCCAGTTTCCCCTGCGAGCTACGGCCGTTGCTCTTGCCTCGACGCCTGTTCCCACCGCCGCCACTCGTTCGCACGCAGGAGTAGATAATGATCTCCTTCTCACGGCCTTGGAAGCCGTCCACCGTGTTGACCTCAATATCGAGACGCTTGTCCACGTCCTTTTCGAGCCGGGCTAAGTGTGAGCCCAGCTCATAGATCTGCTGCTTGTACGGTGCGATGATGCCAATCTTCTTGCGCCAGTCCATCTCCGGATACTTCTTCAGCAGACTACGCACGAGCAGCAGAATGAACTCGACCTCCGTCAGGTTGCGCAGCGACTTGGAGCCGCTCACCTGACTTTGCTGGCCGCTGAGTACGTCGTAGAACAGGAATGGCTTGAACAGCTTGTCTGCGTGGTACTTGCGCGCTGTCCAGTCCTTCATCTTGGCGTCCTGAACGAGTTTGCCCTTGTAGAAGTACTGCGACGGGAACTCGGAGATGTCCGGGTGCATGCGGTACTGTCTGTTCAACAGGAACACCTGCGAGCCGTTCTCCACAAAGCGCTGGAACAAACTGCGGTCGTAGCCCACGTCCAGGAGCTTCTTGGAGATCACGGTAGCTGGCAGCTGGCGATGGTCACCCACCAAGATTACCCGGTTTGGACGGAATTTGAACGGGATCAGTGCGCTCGCCTCCACAGCCTGCGCCGCTTCGTCAATGACCAACGCATCGAATTCGTGAGCGAACTCGCACATCGCCACGGAGCCGGCGCCACTGAGCGTGCAGAACACGATCTGTGCGTTCTTGACGATGCCCTGGCGTGCCATCTTGGCGTTTGGGAACGAATTCTTGTGCTTCGTTACGAGGTTCTCCAACAGAATCTCCTCGACTTCCTGCGCGTACTTTCGCCACTTCTTCTTCTTGATCTTCGTGTTGTCAGTCTGTAGTTGACCTTTGCCCTTCGAATCGTCTGACGACGACTGTCGCTGCAAGCTCTCGGGGCGACCCACGCGCACGATGCGAGGGCGGTACGTGCAGCCCTTCACACCGTCATACACGCCCTCGCTCAATAATCGGACAATCAGCTCGTCAACCGCGGCGTTGCTCGGCGCTGCTACCAGGATCCGGATCGTCGTCTCGGCGACAGTTCTCGGCCCCGACGACGCGTTCCCGTTGTTCAGCGACGCCCCAATGCGGATGCGCGTCGACTCTTTCGATTTCTTCGGACCACCAAGAGCAGCGCCGTCCAGCAACGCACTCAGCACGCCAAGGATTGTCTTGGTCTTTCCTGTACCAGGCTGTCACAAAACACACGCATAACGTCAGGTTAGAATACAACCAGTCATTCTCAGCGTTCACATTATAACTGCGCTTAACGCATACCGGCCCTTGGATGATCACGTGGTTCTCCTCGCCGATGCAGCCGAGGATCGCCTCGAGCTGCGACGCGTTGTACTTCTTCGCCAGTTCAGTGTGCAGCGCTGGCGTCACTCGGCTCTTGGCCTCTTTCGAGCCATTGATAGTAGAAGCACTGGCCTTTACCTCACCAGCACCACCGGTCTTCTTCCCCTTCTGCTCGTCGCTTGCACTCATCTTGCCTTCGAGCAGCGAGCGCTTAATCGACGGCGAGAGAAAAACAATAGACTTGATCGCCTGGAACTCGCGCGCACTAGTCGTTAGGTTATGCACCTGCTCGAGACGCCACTTCCAGTTCGGTGACCGCTGGTTCGCTAAGCACATCTCGGTGAGCACCGAGAAGTCCTCTTTCGGGTTCGCGTGATCGTGCTCTCGAGTGCGGATGAGCACGCAGATGAGGTCGTTGTCGGTATCACCTCCGCCACGGGAGCCCCCACCACCTGAGCCACTGCTAGAGCCGCCAATCGCGACGACCGAGTTGCAGAGCACGACGCCATACACGATCATCTCGTACTGCTTCCAGCGCGGCGAGCGCAGCATAATGAGATCTCCACTAATGAAATCTGATGACGAGGACGATCCACCACCACGTCCAGAGTGCTGCGGACGGAAGGTCAGGATGAAGTCGTTCTTACCGGACGTCGTGCCGCTGAAGCCGCTCTCCATGAAGATGCTGTTCGAGTTGAGCTGCTGCTGGCCGCTAGGTAGCGAGTGTTGTTGACCACAGGGCGACACCGACGTTAGGAACAGGCTCTTGGAGTTGTTCTGGTTACTAAACTGCTCCGAGCTGCGCAAAGAAGCCGCGAGCTCCTCCATGATTGCCTCGATCTGCACGCTCGTGTACTCGTTCAAGCTCGTGTACTTTGTCGGGAGTGTGTTGCGGGAATAGCGTCGCAGATTCGACTGGTGCTTGTCGGGGACCTCGATGCGTCGAGGCGAGAGCTCCAGAATGAACTCGTAGAACTCGTCGAGTGCGGGCCACAACAATGTGCTCTTGACGGTCGAGTTGCCGTTGCTGCCGCTGCTAGAGCCTCCCAAGCTGGATGAGGACGCTGTTGTGCTTCCAAGCTGACGTTTGGCTCGAGCAACCTTCTTCTCAGGAACGGCGATAGCATCGTCATCAGTGCGGCCATCGCTGGATCGAGGACGTTTCTTAGGAATTGGTTTGCTGACGTCGCGGCCAAGCTTTGGCTGGTCTTTCACAGACACTGTCGCGTCAAGAGAGAGCGCACCTCGCTGCTGTTGTTGGGATCGTTGGCTAGTGGACGATGTCCTAGCGGCTGTTGTACTGGAGCCACCGCTGCCACTCGCAGCAGCTTTGAGAGCTGCTTCGAGCATGTTGGCCGTACTACCACCGCCAGCCTCGTCATTCTCTTCTTCTTCGGACTCGGTCTCGCTGTCGCTCTCAGAGGAAGAGGACGAAATCTCTTGTACTCGCAGTCGGGCTTTCGCTGTCGGAGGCTGAGGAGCGCTGACCTCGACTTCTTCTTCATACTCGTCGGCTTCGAGATCTACTGCTTCCGCCGTCATGTCGAATTTGATTTCCTCCCATGGAGTCACATCATCGTCGTCCTCCATATCCACTGTATCATCATTTTTTTCAGCCACGGGTCCCTGCGCCCTATCACGACCAGAAGTGCCTCGAGCCACTCGCTCATCATGTTGATGAATGACGCCAGGATCAACGGCGATGGGAGCTACAGCGGGAGACTCGACTAATCGAAGTTTGCTTTCACCGTCAGCTTCACCCAAGGTTTTGCTCGGGCTTGTGGTTGAACGAGTGGCGATATCAGCTCCAGCTTGTTTTTCGTTCGCGTTCACTTCGTTGCTCACTCTAGATGGTGAAGAAGTGCTACTGAGTGAATGACGCGGCGAAGAAACATGCTCCGACTGCGTGCCATCTTCATCCACATCCATGCTCGCAACCACGTCGTGATCATCAGCACCAGTACCATCGCCATGACCAGCAGCTTCGTCGTCATCTTCATCCGCTTCCTCGTCGTGGGCCTTGTACTGCTGGTAATTGCCTCTATCGATTGTCGAAGCGCGAGAAATCTCTTCTTGGCTCGCCTCTTCAAACGCCCCCTCACTTTCTTCCTCTTCATCCTCATCGTTTCGCTCATCGACATTCTCGCTCTGACTCACACCGCTAGTCTCGTTCTCGGACGATTGCTGGGTGTTGACGACATCTCCACTTTGATCTTCGTAATCTTTCTCATCCAGTCGTCCATCGTGTCTCTCAAGGGCGACAGCTTGCGCTTCACCAACCTGACTGATACCATCTTGATCTTCAGCTAGAGGCTGCGATTGCGTAGATTCGACTTCAGTCACTTTGTCGAATTGGTGGCCGCTCGGGGAATCACGAGAAGCACGCGAGTCTTCGAACCCAATGGTTGGCGAGAAACGCGGGGATCGGTGATGATGAGGGTGGTCGTTTTTCTGCGTAGCTTGAAGTTGCATCGCCAGTTCACCTCCATTCTGATTCTGCTGCATGGTGTTTCCATTATTCGAGCCACCCGCTGCTTCAGTCGAGCGCTCAGTAGTGTCAGTCGGCACTGGTTCCTCCTTGATGATGCCAGCATTTCGATGCAGATCCAACGAGCGCCTCGCCACGGGCTGATGCTGGGAGTCTTCCACAATTGGCGGTGATGGGCTACTTGACTGCAAAGTTCGACTGCTGTCGCTACTGACCGCTGGTGCTGCGTTGGACGTCACTGATGAAGGTGAAGGCGATGGCGACAACGGCATTTTTTCTCGCATTGCTGTGGCTGGCTGAAGTTGGTGATACGTCTGGTGGATCGGCGAAGGTGCCACAACTAATGGCGCCTGATACACAGCAGTAGCAGCGCCTGAGGAGGAGGTCGCAGCTGCCTGGAGCAGTTCGTTCGATTGGCGCAGGAGCTCGTTCTCGCGCTTGAGCCGCTCGAATTCGCGCTGCACGTCTGCAGACATCGCTGAAACAGGAGACTATACAATCCACACATGTAGGCAAAGAGACATGACATGAGCGCCATTGGTTCATGAGTGACATGGCACTGAACTCGAAAGAACGCGTACCTGATGAGAAGGCTCGGTCTTGACTTGGATGAGCTGGGACGAGCCACGTTGGCTTTCACCCGTTGACTGCTGCTTGAGTCCGTCACAATCACCAGCTCCAGGTTGCTGACGAGTAGGCATTGGGGCGAAGTGCTGGTGTAAGTCCGCTGAAGTCGATGATGAAGGAGGCGGAAGAGCAGGCGCCATCACGAGCGCTTGAGGCTTCGTCGGCGTCGTCGACGTCGTGAAGTTGCGCTCCACCTCGTCGAGCGCCAGCATGAACGCCATGTCCTCGTTGAAATCGTCCGAGATGAACTCGTTCTTGATCGGATCCGGCTCTGATTGGGTGGTAGCAGTACCAGTAGGCTGTGCGATGACAGCAGGAGCGTTGATGGGCTGCGCAAGTGGGGCTTCTGTGTACGTCGTCGGGTTGGGATGAACTTCTAATGCTGGAGCAGAATGCTGAGCTGGCAATACAGGCAGCGCCACTAGTGTGTGTAATTGTTGCTGCAGTTGGCGGTGGATGCTATGAGTTTGTTGAGCTGGAGGTAGTGTTGTCACTGGCTGAAGCTGCTGCTGTTGTTGGTAAATGCTTCGATGGGGCTCAACCACAGCAGCAGCGGCAGGAGGATCGACGCTCGTCACGTGAGTGTGGACGTGACCATCAGTGTGCGCGTGCGTGACGCTGTTGCAGTTGGCGCAGTGCAGTGTTTGGATCCGCATTTCGACTCGCTCCTGCTGTTCACGCAGCAGCTGCGCGCGGATTTCTGCAATTGTCGTCTGCCGGCGAGCCACGGGTGCTGCGCGGGGCTTTCTAGTCGCAGGTGTGGCGGTTGCTAGCGCCATTGCTTTGGCTGATCCTGTCGTTGAATGAGCTGCACGCTTGCGAGGCGTCTTGACATGATCTTGGAGCATGGATGGGTCTGTGCTGCTTCTGACGGCAGTTGCTGGCTTTCTCGCACGAGGAGCTGTAGGAGCGGTGGCACTCTTGCGCACTGCAGTAGTAGCGTCTGAAGCTAAAACTGGCAGTGATGTTGCTGCTGCTGCCGTGCTGGTCCTCGCTCGCTTCTTCGGTTGTTCTGGCGCTGGTCGCTCTGCCTGACTAGTCGCACCGTCAATATCGCCATGCGGCTGGCGTTTGGATGATGATGACGACGCACCAGAGACCGAGACGGGTCGACTACTGTCCGTGTTGCCTCTACTACTACCACTCCCGCTGGCTTTGCTCTTGCTACTCGCGAGGCGACGCTGGAACTCGCGCATGCCCACTTCGACGCTCACGAACTCGCTTTCGTCACGCGGGGCAGCCGTACCGCTGCTGAAGCGCTTCTTGGGCTTCTTGCGCAGCGCGAGCGCCGGCGCAGAGGAGGACGAGGACATGTCGCTTGTTGATACTTGTGCGATGCCGCCATGCTTTGAGCCCGAGGTCGTCGCGGATGCTGCTGCCGCGCGCGCCGATGGACCTGTCTTTCTGCTGTCCATACCATAAAATATCTGACCTTCCGACGACAATTCCGACCCATAGCGCCATATCGTAAAATGGTACACACGCGGGACAATGTACCGAATGTGTGCCACTATTGATAAGTGAGGGTTAGGCTAATTTTTGAGTGTT
>JAADWP010000786.1:0-15252 GCA_023336215.1 Globisporangium iwayamae | reverse complement strand
TGACTCGAATTCTTTCTCGATCGCAACCTGACGCTCGGCAGCGAGCTTCTTCTCGGACTCCTCTTCCTCTCGGGCGAATACAGCGAGCGCCTCCAGTGTTTCTTCCAACGTGATGCGATCATATGGCTCGTATGCCGTCAACTCTTCAACAAGGCTCCACTCCTTATCCGTGAAGCTTCCTTCTGGACGTGGATATCCCCGTTCTCCCGAAATGAATTCCTCGATGATGTCTGATTCATCGAACCAACTCCATGGACGTCCGCCAACTCTTGCCTCGATGATGCTCATGCCAAGCGAGTACACGTCAGATTTGAACGTCGGATACGATTCTGGCTCTTGATTTAGCATGCACTCGGGTGCGGTCCAGTGGAACGGTTGCATCTCCATGGTCTCACGAACCAACGAGCGATTCCTGACATAGGAAATGTCGAAGTCACTGACCTTTGCGCTTCCATCTTCGTCAACCAACAGATTGTTGCATCTGAGGGAACCATGAATGATGTTCTCGCTGTGCAGGTATTTGAGACCCTGGGCCACCTGATAGAAGAGACGCCATATCTTGTTCTTGTTCTCAGGTCGGTCGAAGTAGTTCACGAAATTGCCTTGACTCGCGAGCTCGGACACGAAGAACAACTCTTTGCCGACGTAGCACCCGCCGAGCATCTTGAGTGTGTTTTGATGAGAGAGGTTGAACCAAATCGCAGCTTCTCTCAAAACGCTCTTTTGCATCTCAACCCCGTCCTTGTAGAGCAGCTTGACGCACACTTCCTTGTCTCTCCACACACCCTTGTGCGCAGCACCGAATGATCCCTTACCGAGCACCTCACCGACTTCGACGTCCTCCCGACGAATGAACCAGTTAGGTTTTTCAAGGATTGCTGTACTTTCTTGCACTTCGACAGCGCCGAGCACCTTTGCCATCAGATCTCTGAAGCTCTCTGGGTGGTGCTGATTATCGATCTCAATCTTGAGCTCCGCGAGTGTTTGTGCCACTGATGTACTGGGCAGATTATCCACGGAAAAATCTGCGCTCCGCCTCACACAATCTTCCAGGAGTCTGTACTGCGTGCTGATGTCGCCTGCTTCTTGCTGACGCCAATCGGTCATCACTGAGGCGCTTGAGAGACCAGTACATTCGAACACAAAGTCGATCTGGGCATGGAGAATGCGCACTTGCTCTTGGAGCGCTCTGCACGACCCGAGTCGCTGTAGTAGATTCTTAGTCGACTGTTCTTCAAGAAAGTGGCTAACGAGGTCGATCTTGAGCTCAAAATGCTTCGGTATCGTGCAAGTCTTGAGGGCGGTCCACTGATTGTTGGGGTTCTGGAACTCGTCTCTCAGGAACCACAGACGCTCCATCAAACGGCTGCACAGATCTGTGCTCTCGCGCATCTCGGGGAGAAGGCGCGCGGCCTTCTCCAGCAACTCCGCGGCGTCAGTCGTGACCATGCCGTCGTACGAGGACCGCTCGTCCGTGTCGTTCCAAGACATACCGCTAGAAAACATCATCACTAGCGCTCGTGCTGCTCTGTCCTTGTGCTGAATTGTGCGAATGGCAGCACCATCGGCGTTTGCGTGGCGAGAGATTTGTTTTGTTGTTCCCTCGGAGAGTTGCACCTTTTTGACTCAGAATGACTTTTGTCCTCAAGTTTGCATGCATTTGCTTCCCATGAGAGTCAGCCTTGTCAACCTCCCCTCTCTACATCGATTGAAACAAAATAGACAGGGGACGTCTGGCGGATCAACCTCAACAGCGTTCATGAGACTGGGCGACCCGAATAAACTTGTGTGCTTGAGGACCATCCGAGACGGCGTTCAGACGATTGTCCAAAAGATCTTCCACGAGCTCACAGCGTGGCAATATCTCCTGTCTCTTGTTGCTGCCACTTGTTCATTAGTGGGGCTCCCAGCAAGCGTGAATTCGGCGCCGATCTGGTTGTGGAGACTGCGCACTTGGGTTCGGATCGCACTGTTTGCCGCGAGTCGCTGCAGCGGCTTCTTCTCCGAACACCTCTTGAAATAGTAGAGAACGAAATTGATTGTACTGGCAAATTGCTTTGACACCGAAGACAGATCTTCGATGTTCATGACGCTGCTCTTTATCTCCAGCTTATATTTCAGAATACGCAGACGCTCCACTAAATGGCTGGACAGGACCGCACTCGCGCATGTCAGGACACTTGAACGCGACCCTCTCCTACGCGTTCACAACGCAGAGGTCCATCGTTGCCACATTCGCGGCAGAAGAGCGCGTTGTCCGGGGGCTCAGGTCTCCACATTTTCTGCAGGTGTGGGTTTTTGGTTCCTCATACTTCGCTGGCGACAGCAGCCGTGCTTCTTCACCTTTCAAGTGCTGCAATGCGATGCAAGTGAGTTCATCACTGGGTTGGAGGGGAGTCGTAGTGTCCAAGAGGTTCACACAGTTGATACAAACTCGCCTCCTGAGCAAGGTGGCTTGGGGGTTTCAGATGCAAGCACGAGGAAAAGCTTTGTAAGAAACGGATGAATCCCGTTTAAAAAGCACTTGCCGTCTCTTCCCCCTCCTTCCGGTCAAGCGGCTCTGGGCTGTACATCCGATCCCAACTAATGCGCACCGCTGCCTTTCTCGTAAGCTTCGTCTTCGTCGCGTTCTTCGTCAAAGTCCATGGGAGTTGCATTCACGACCAGCTGAACAACGTCCAAGTAATCACCAGTCCCCAGCAGTACAGCAGCAGCAATGGCCGCCAAGACGAACTTGCGACGAGGCCAGGTTCAAAAGCATTGCCTTCCACTCCTCAAGACAAAGAGAGTGAAGTAGGGACTCGAGTCCAAGCCCAAGTCGAAGTCGAAATAAACCAAGACTTCTTGCCCAGACGAGACCAGCGAGAACGTGAGGAGCTCTGAGTGCCTACGAAGCGATTGGTTGAACTTCTGAGGTTCAGGTAGGGAGGGTATCGATGAACCTTGTTTTATAAGCAAACGCTGGGATGATTGATTTGTACACCTTCTCCGCCAATCGATGCCACTCAGCTGAAGAGCGCGTAGCCTTCACTGTCGTCCTCACCATCGCTCTCAAAGATCTCCTTCTCTTCGACAAAAGCCTTCCGCTGGTACGGGTTACCGCTCTTGCTGCGTCGCATTCGGTTCACGATCACTCCTGCGACCGCGAAAGCGAGCAGCCCGCCCACCAAAAGAACCGGGAACTGCTGCTGGAGTTGCTGAAATGCACTCGAGTCGCCAGCCATCATCGACAACGCAGCCATCCCAGCTCCACCACCGCCGCCGGCAACGCTTAGCAAGGTGAGCTGCTCATTCTGGCCCTGCACCAGTCGAGCCGGGACGTCAAATTCGGCTGCAATCTCCCTTTGTTTCCGTGCTGCACCGATGAGCGTGCGGTCGCGGTCGTTGGGCTTCCCCCACGTTGGATCCAGCGGGTCCGGCGGTAGCTCGACCTCATTTTTTACATGACCATTGGTTATGGAGATCCCAGCAGCTTCGAGTGTCTCGACGTGGGGGTCGCTTGGCGCCTTCTCAGTCACGAAGGGGTACAGCTGCTCAGCTTCGAGCACGATGCTTTCGACGTCCACACCCTTCGCAATTGTTGTAGCAGTGGTGATGTCTTGCAGCAAAGCACGGTCTGTGGTGACGTGCTGCTGGATGGCGCCGGTGGCGTCCGTGGACTGCTCGAGCGACACGGCCGACGTGGAGCCGCGGAGCATGGCGATGGTGTTTCAAGTCTGGGCCTTGCCTGTGTGAGCTGTCGTCGACTGAGAGTCCAGATGCCTGGAGTGGGTGTGGCGGAGCTACTGGCTGTGCTCTGTTGAAGGGAGCTTGGGTACTGCGGCGGCGAATGCAGCGCCATTTGAGCGGTCGTCCGCGCTTCGTGAGCGCTTTAAAAGTCGGAGATTTCGATTGCGCTCGCGACTCTTGGGGGTGGAGCATGAGGCCTAATAAGATCGCTCATCAGTTTTCTTCCACTGGCTCCAACAAAGTCTCATGCGCAGCGTTTCACCGTCGAATCTGAGCACAAAGCCGCCACAAGCTGGGCTCGATGATGGTCGATCTGTCACTTCCAGCAGACTATTCTCTACGACTTTAGTGAACGCATCAGTCGAACGCGTGGTGACACCCACAGCTTGAAAGTGGTGAGGATAGTAAAGCGTAACAGCTTGCGCTCCTTGTCGTCGCTGGGCTCGTACCTGAAGAACTGTAAAGCTGGTCGTCTCTTCACAAGCAGCCACAGTCAACGGATCAAGAGAGCAGACACACAACACAGCATACGAAGTAACAACACCAGCAACAGCGCCTGAACTCCAAGCCGATCCTTGTCTAAAAACGCCGTCTCGCTCTCATTATCCAACCATTCTCGTTTCTCGTATCTCGCTCGCTTATGCGGAGCTCTGCGCCACGGCGCGCAGCGGCTCGCGCGTGTCCTTGACCGAGACCTCCTGACGCTTCTTCGGGACGTTGTACCAGAAACGTACGAAGCCGTCGCGCGTCGCGAAGATCGTGTGGTCCTTGCCGATACCCACACCGCGGCCCGGGTGGTACTTGGTGCCGCGCTGGCGGATGATGATGTTGCCCGACAGCACGCTCTGGCTGCACACAATCACAACCACAAATACACACGTACGTACAGCAACAACAGACCGTCAGCACACATTCAGCGCTCGCTATACACGCACAAAACCATGAGAATAGTAATGACAGGAACGCACCCGCCGAACTTCTTGACGCCCAGGCGCTTGGACTCGGAGTCGCGGCCGTTCTTCGTGGAGCCGCCGGCCTTCTTACTGGCGAAGCGCTTGGAGATCGCGAACACGGACTCGCGGTTCATGTTCATCGAAGTCATGTCGGTCGTTGCGCCGCGCGCGGCACCGAGCACGCGGCCCGAGGTCGACGTCACGGAGCATCCGAAGACGCGCGCCATTCCCATCGCCATCGCCATGTTGATCTGCTGGTCTTTGCGTCGAAAATGACTGCACGGGCGGCAAGCCACACGATCTCACTCTTCACACCGGTAGCAAGCGGTATGCCATCAAAGCTGTGTCGGTATACCGATACTATACTTTCAGCTAAAACAAGGTGAGTTTGATGTTTACAAATCAAAACAAGGTTGTTTGACTGCAATCACAAAAACGGATTGTCAAATTTTGTCAGATCAATAAGTACAATCTGTCGATTTTGCGCAATGATTTGACGATTTCGAGCTTTTGAGGAGAAAATAAAGTGACTATTACGAAATAAGGTACTTATCTATTAGAACACGCTAGAATCGGTAATCTATAGCGAAATGCGGGTGAAGTGTGAAGAGGCACAACTTCGAGCTTTCAAGAGCTCAACAAGTAAGACAACAAGACAGCAGCAAGCGCGAGCGAGCCGTGACAGAAAACGCGATGACGTACGTGACGGGCGGAGACGTAGTGGCTAAGCGCACGCCGTGGCGCGTGTCCATCGTGTCCGACTTCTTCTGGGGCGTCGTGAACTTCATCGGACTCTTGTACGTAACGCCATCACATCCGCGCTCTCTTTCTTTCTCGTCTACACGCCACGGCAGGACACGTCATGGATGAACGGACGAACCCGTGTCCTCTTTGCCTGTTGCGCGGCACCATGGCGATCTAACTCTCTTGTTTGTATGAACAACGGTTAAACATGGATGTGTGTGTGTGTGAACGTCGTATTATCCAGTGTGTCGTCTGTGTTCTCGGTACGCCACGTCATACCCAAGATTGCTTTCACTGATTGCTCTCAATGAGCGCGAGCTCACTGAGCGACATACCTGGCTCATTGTTGTGTGCTGGATGCTGAAACAGGACCCCGCGGCGATGCGCGCGGCACCAGGTGCAGCTCGTGGTGGCAACAATGGTGGAAATGGCGGAAACAACGGCGGAAGCAATGGGCCGCGCCGCCCCATGGGCCGCATCAGCCACCGAGGACCGATCAACCAGCCAAGTACGTCTACTTGTTCATGTGCAACATGGCTCTTGGTGGTACAAAGATTGCAGGCTCTGTGTTGCAAATGACCTGTGCTGACCTGCATGAGAACCAAATTGTTGTGCTGATATGTACAGTGGGTGGCGGTTGCTGTGGCTAAGCGCGTCCAATATCTCCTCTTGGGGTTCTTCAAATCAGCCATGGCAAGCGTGTGCGCTCATTACTGCATCCCCCGATTTGTATTTGCTACTATGCCACCATCACCAGCGCCTCAATTCAATATTCATCACAAGATCACACCGACACCGACAAGAAGATGAAGCACGCGAGGAGAGGGAGAGAAAGAAAGAAAGAAAATGAAGAGGAGTTTGTTATACAACATATTAAATGCGTGGTGTGTTCTATCATTAACGAAGACGTTGGGAGGTACTCGCGTGTGTGTGGCAGTGCGTGAATAATGTGCTGCATATCACACCATTCACGCTCACACACACACGGCTGCTCGCCCAGCCAGGTACATAGTGCTTTACTTTCTGCTTCGCGCCTTCTTTGCGTGGCCCTTGGTGATGTTCTTGAGCTTTGGGCCTCCACGCTAGACAAATGAGAATTCACAGATACAAAACGTTAGCCCCATTCCAATAGTCCACATACAGACAACTTGTCAGACAACAAATGCACATACCTTCTTGCGCTTGCCGCCGACTTCCTCCTCGTCGTCGTCGTGGGACTTGCCCTTGTTCTTGCCAGCGTTCTCCTCGCGGCCCAGCACGTGCTTGAGCACGTTCATGCTGCGCTCCTTCTCGGTCTTCTCGGCGCCCGTGAGCGGCAGGAACTTGTTGCGCTTGCCCGTGAGCTTGCGTTCCTTCTCGCCGTCGCGCATCTTGTCGAACTTGCCCATCGACGCGGTCGAGAACTGCACCTTCTCGAGCGTCTTCGACACACCCTCCTTGCCGCGCTGCTTGGCCTTTACATCGTCTGTGTTCATCAGCTCGACCGGGATGCCCGCCGGCGCGCGCAGGCCGCTCGCTGGCTGCTTGCCGCGTCCTTGTTTCTGTGGTAGCAAATGAAATTAAACAGTAACGTCAGCACAGAGACACCAATAACATACACACAATCGACTGCATGCGCAATGAACGCACCAGGTTGTTGGCCTGCGCCTTGAGGTTCTTCTCCACGCGCGCGCGCTTGTCCTGCTTGCGCTTGGTCCACGGGTCGGCGGTGTCGCCGGCCTTCATCTCGACGGCCCAGTCTTTCATGTCGTCGCCGGCGCGCTTGTAGCCCCACGACGGGGCCCACTCCTCCTTGTCCTCATCGAACTGCATGCGACTCTTCTTTCGCTTGTCGATGCCCTTTTCCTTGGCGAACTTCTCCCACTTGGTCTCGACCTTGGGCTTCGGCAGTGGCTTCTCGCGCGGGATCGTGAGCGACGGCTCCGGCAGCTTCGCGAGCGGGCCCATGTCCGACATCTCGCGCGGCAGGTCGAAGATCTGGTTGATCAGCAGCTGCACGTTCTCGCGCGCGTGCAGTGCCAGCTCCTTCTCGCTCTTGTACGTGAACGGGTGCGTGTCGAAGGCCGCGAGGTTGCCCAGGTCGTACACCAGGTCGTCCTCCTTCTTCACCTCGCTCGACTTGTCGGTCGCGTACGCCGCCGGCGCAATCTCGGACGCCTTCACCGCCATGTTGTCTATGTGTCGGTGTTGGTGCTGGGGTGTTGGTGCTGGTGCTGGTGCTGTTGATGGACAGAGAGAGAGAGCGAGAGAAGCGCGCTTACTTCCGTTGCTTGCTTGCTCGACTCGGTTCCTAATCTGGCGTTTGGTGCTGTTCTGTAGCCCTTCGCGTCCGCTGCCAACCAGCAGATCGTTGGCCAGGAAGTATAGTAGGTCCCACTCACCTAAATGCTTGAATTTTTACCAATCAGAAGGTTAAAAATGAGCAAAAATAACAATATTATAGCCAATGAATGGATGAGTAGAAAGATGGGAGTGATGGTCTCATATGTTGCAGTCTGTAAATGCGATGCAAGGTCTCGGCTCAAAGCACAGGCGAGCCGGGAGCTGCGCATGTGCCAAACTCCATGATGCATGATGCATGCGAAGGCTGCCCTCTGATACCCTTGAAGAATCGCTCCGTGGTGGCGCACGCGACGCTGATGGAGCGCAGATGAATGATAGGCAATGTCTGGGCTCCTGTTGTTTAGTCTTCCCGGATGAACACGTCCGCGGACACGAGTATCGAAGATCAACATGATGAGGAGACACCGGTAATGTGAGAGCGGGGATAGATACCAAGGTTTCTGATAATGAAGAAAAACGCGTGAGTTATGACGGCAGAGCACTGTTGTGCGATTGCGAGTCGAGTACGGACACGACGTTTGAACTTGTGAAAGCAAGCGCGTGTTTCGCCGATCGATTGAACTGACGCACGCACATGGGTGCGCTGCATCCTCAGGGCGATTCGAGCTCGCTGCTGACGGTACTAGAGTGCGTGCAAGAAGAAGCCGTGTGACTGCTGCTGAGGCACGGTAAGTGCGCCATTTGTCAGCGATGATCGTGTCAATGATTGTGTTAGCAAGTAGAAATGAAGACACTGATGTGATGGACGTCTTGATCGAGAAGAACGCGTGAACGTAGATGAGCAAGGACGATGGCGTTTCTGTTGCTGTTACCTTCGAAGCTACGTCGATTCGACAGTGCTGTCGTTGACGCAGTTCAATATGAACCTGTCCGTGGTTCGGGACGACGGGTGGACGGTGTTGATGCTGCTGGTAAGTTTCCACGATCAGCTCAGCGTGGCTCAGCTGTTGTCGATAGCAGCACCAGGCTCAAGTCGACTGAAGGCAGTAGCGTGAGTGTGTCGGTGTTGGTGTGTCAGCATGGACACGTCATCGAGACTAAAGCATAAGGCAATTGTCGATGCGACCAGAGACAACAGCTACACGTCGCTGCTGCTCGTGTGGCTAGTGGCTACACTGAATTCTTTGCACCACTGGCGCATCCTGAACGCGCGCCTTTGACAGCTTGAGTGCACTTAATGCTGATGCACATGTATAAAGCGTAGTCCTCGTAATACCGCTGAGCTGCTGCTGATTCAAGGCCCAAGCATTGAAACGGTGGACGGCGAGTATGAAAGTGCATTCATGCTGGCTGGCATGTCTACGAAGCTGCGGCGAAATGGTAGAGTTTCTGCTGACCCGCGATGCAAGCGTGCATGGTGCCGACACGAATCGCTGGTCTGTGGCGATGGTGAGTAGTGACAGCGGCGATACGGTGCGACTGTGCTTCAACCGAACGTGCGGATTCGGCTTTGCTGCTGCTGGCGTATCAGAATGGCCACTCTGACATGGTGCGCTGCTTTTGAGGAACGGCGTGCGTTCACAAGATCACGAAGCACGAATAGCTCTGTCGACATTGTCATATGAAATCAGTCGCGTTGAAGAAGCAGAGCTGTTGTGTGAGGAATGTTGTGTGGCGTGGTGCGTGACGGACAGCAATTACACCGATGTGCTAGCCTGGTCGTGCGTGCGTTGCAGAGCTGCTACTGAATCGGCATGGTTGTGGATCAGAGCTTGATCAGACACTCTTGCAAGACTGCGGTGCCGTTCTCGAAATCTGCAGCGCAGGATTCGGACGGATTCGTTGGCAAGTTCGCGAGACAATGACACATTGAAACCTGCCAACTTTGAAAGCGAAAGTACCTAATGGAAGGTGCCATTTGCTTCCAGAGCGAAGCATCCAAGGGTGCGGGCCAGGATATGTGACCCACACGTTGTCTAAAGTAGCAATCATGGCGAGTTGCAGCAGTAACGACAGCTTTCTGGTTTCAACGGGGCGTCTCGCTGCAAGTTTTCGAAGACTGTGAGCACCGGCCAATGCAAGCAGTTGAACCACGTCACGGCTCGGACTCTAGAAGCTCATTTGGATCCTTGGAGACGTCTGCACGTTTAGCTTCAACGCTACCAAAGAATCTGTTGTTGTCGACTTATCGAACACCACGAAGTGAGCTTGTAGGGGGGGGGGAGGAGGAGGAGGTTTCAGCCAAGCACTGCCAGACCGCGAGTTCAATCGAATCGAATTGTCGCTAAGCTCGCATTGCAGCGTAAGAAGATGAGTCCGAACGTGTCCCTGGTAAACAGCGTGGCTTCGCAGAGGAAGCTTTCCCTGCAACGATCCACTGTGTTGACGGGGAAGCTTACGACAGGGATCAGCATTGGGCAGTGTCATTCTTCGGTCATCAAGGCTTTGGTTGGTGAGGAGAGTCCCATGCCACATGAACTTACGGTAGTCGTGAAAGACCTCAAGCGTGCGAGCCCAATATTTTCTACACGGTGGGCTTGGAGTTCACTCCCCAGACGCAGCACCTTTCAAGGCGCTAAGATGAGGGGCCTACAACAATTGTGTTTCATCCTGCTATTCCCGCTCAAGTGCCATCGAAGTCAAGGCATTCGCGAAGAATGTGGCGATGTAGAGTACTGTACATACAATCGCCACCTCTCCCTCTCACTTCCCCGCAAGCTGCGAACATATTCCTGCGTGGTGGTGCTGACTTGCGACCCAAGGCGAAGGACGACGGACTGGAGGAACCAAACCGACTTCCCAATGTTGCAGAGGAAGCATTGATGTGAAGAAAACTGAGGCACACCTCGGACATTCTTCGACCCGACAATTCGTCAGCGCTTCGCTTGCTCGAGATGCTGTGTGCACAAGATCCGGATGAATCACTTGGTGGTGCCATTATCAAGATGCCGCTCGACTGCACGTGTTCTTGGAAGCCTAAAGCAATCCCGACGACCCGAAGATGACCACAAACTCTGTCCGTCGTGAGTGACTCTGACTGTACCTCCTTGGTGCCTATCATGCTTCTTTTAAATCGGCGATGGAGGTGAGCAAGATGGCGGTGGACCAATTGTGGGCGGATGATGCTCGTGTGATGCGATGGGATGTCTGGGCTCGCTCAGGTGAGTATGACCTGTCTGTTGTTCGTCTCGTTGATCCCGATGCATGCAGCCCCACCAGTCTTCCACTAAATCTCGCGCACCGGATCAGCAACAGAGGTGAGCAAGACGACGAAGAGCTCTTTTAAGTCGAGTAAATCTTTCTGTATGTATTCTGATGAGAAGGGCCTCGCCTTTGGCATAAACACGTGACTCACAGGGCTTTCAAAGCCATTCCCAAGCGTCCGCCATCCATCCACATGGCCCCACGGAAACGCTCGTTTGCGCTGTCGTCGCCGCATCGTCATGCGATTTTTCGCGCGAGTGAATGGCTCGATTGCGATTGTTCTCTTCTTCAAGGCAGCGCATGTCCGCTTTTGCTTGGTCGTCCAGATAATATCCAGGATATTATTCTGCATAGGCTCTTCCTTCCCCTGGATGACACTGTGGTCCTGTTTACACAGCCATCATCATCATCACCACCACCTGCTCGTGAATTCAAGAAGGACTGAGCGCACGACGGCGTCGCGAGAACCGACTGGCAATGCCAACGCCAGTCGACGATCGCCAACCCCAGCTCAGTGAATTGTGGTGGTCCATGTTCTGTGACTCTTCAACACCAAGTGGGATACGACGAGTAAACCTTTATAAATAGCTTAATAATACAAATATTATACTAAAACACGTACGAAATACCTTTTTGTTCAGCATATCATTCCGTGCACGAACAGTGGCTGCTTTTAGGTCGGCGTTCCCAGATGGCTTCACGGAAGGCATATCTCTCGACCCCACCTGTACAGTACAGATTTGGATGGTTTGGCTCTGCAAGACGTAAAGGATTGGTGTTCCGATAGATAGATTGCCAGCTACAGCTTTACCAGCCCCTTCAGGAGCTCTACGCGTTCACCACCACACTCTGTCATTCTCCAATCTGCTTCCTCGAATACACAACTCCATCTCCAATAGCACAATGCAGCTCCAGCTCGTCCTTGCTTCCGCGGTGCTCGCGCTCTCGGTCTCCACGCAGCAGGTGGCCGCGTACCCGAAGTACGTCAAGTTACTCCCAAACGGCGGTGCTGTCCCGGACGCCCCGGCCATCGGTCACCCGGACGCCGAGGGCGCAGAGGGCGTGAACGCCTTTGGAAAGGCCTTCAAGGCCGCGGGCAACACCTGGACCAAGGCGCTGTGTCAGGCCGACACCGATGGCGACGGCTTCACGAACGGACAGGAGCTCGGCGATCCGTGCTGCACGTGGACGACCACGGACGTGGCGTCGCTGATCACGGACGGCATCTCGCACCCGAGCGATGCGACCAAGACGCCCTCGAACGCCAAGCTCATCGCTGGCTGCTCGACCGCGGGCTCCTCGACGAGCGCGACCCCGACGGCCACCACTGCGACTCCGGGCAAGACCTCGGTGACCACCACGAAGCCTGCAGCGGCAACAGCCAAGGAGACGGTGACCGACGTGCTGGCGCCGGTGTCCGTGACCAAGGCGCCTTCGAACGCCTCCAAGTCCACGGA
Organism: Globisporangium iwayamae; assembly: GCA_023336215.1. Taxonomy (NCBI): domain Eukaryota; phylum Oomycota; class Peronosporomycetes; order Pythiales; family Pythiaceae; genus Globisporangium; species Globisporangium iwayamae. Next base: position 2,882 of record JAADWP010000786.1, on the reverse strand, counting down.
CATTGATGATTTCGCCAACTCGGACAGCGGCAGCGCCACAGTGACGGCCACCAAGGCTCCGTCCAAGCTGGTCTCGAGCAACTCGACCAACACCACCAGCGGCGCTTTGGCGACGACCACGGGCGTGTCCTCGTCCATTGCTGCGACCATGGCGCTCGTGTGCATCTCGGCACTCGCCGCTACCTTCTAGAGTATAGTAGACCTCCACATGTTGTTATTTTGTCTGTAATGATACAGTAAACCCTTCCACTTTGTTTCGAATTGTTGATTCTTTAGTTGTTTCGGTAGTGGTGGGTGTACAGTACAGTAGCTGGAATCGTGGCGAGGTGACGAAAGCGAAGGAGGCAACTTTAGTCTCACGGCGTTGCGGCATTTCTGAAGGAGACCACCAAAATGAATGGGCGACAGGCGTTGATTGATGATGGAGGAGGGTTTCCCGAGCCAGACAAACAGGAGAGCTCGAAGGATGTGGACGACGGGCTTGATAGATTCGCTGGGGCTCTGATGTTGTGCCAACACAGCGAAGAAAGAACGTGAGCACTTTTCGCATCGTCACTAACCCACAATAAATGCTGATGGACGTCAAGATCTCCATTTTCCGTTGAGCTGACTCGGAAGAAACAGTCTTGTTCGTGTCCCTTCAGACTCGAAATTGGATAGGGAGCTCGAAAGCGATTCAGCCGTGAAAGCCTGTCTATGTGGTGGAACTACTGTATTTTCTACCAGTTACTGTGATCCATATACCCGCATATACTGCATACGTTTCTACTTTCAAGCAGTTTGCCTATTGTTTGAGGCCGATGCCAGTCGTGAAGCCAGTTGTGGCGTTATCCATCCGTCGTTGACCAGCTGGCAGTGCGGAAGCCATTTCCAACCAGCGCGCTTCTGTTCCGCTCAGCCTTTTAATATGCAAAATAAAGGGTTATCTAGCAAGCAATCTAGCCTCTAGATCATGGTATAATCACAGTATTCCTCTTCAAAACCACTGATCGATATAGAAAGTATATGCAATTTGTAAAGCTAGCATCCCAAAAGAGCTTCTCTGCATCACTGAATCAAAACCACCTGCTCTCGGCGCAACACACACGAGCCAGCAAGATGCGCTTCCTTCCTTCCCAATCGCGCAATTATGCTTCTCGACCACCCGGTGACGATGCCAATTGCAAGTCTCCACCGCCTCTACATGTCTGTGCAGCCAGCCAGCTGACTCTTGCAGCTCTCAGTCCCTGATCTGCCAGCACAAGCCCACTCATACATCATGCAGCCGCAGCTTGTCCTCGCCGCGGTAGCGGTAGCGCTCTGCGCGTCCTCGCAGCGCGTCGATGCCTACGCCAAGTACATGTCGCTCATGCCAAACGGTGCCGACGTGCCCGACGCACCTGCTGTAGGCCACCCGGACGCCGAGGGTATGAACGGCGTCAACGACTTTGGCAAGGCATTCAAGAAGGCCGGGAACGCCTGGACTGTGGCTTTGTGCCAGGCGGATACTGATGGCGACGGCTTCACGAACGGACAGGAGCTCGGCGATCCGTGCTGCACGTGGACCAAGACCAACACGGCGTCGCTGATCACGGACGGCATCTCGCACCCGAGCGATGCGACCAAGACACCCTCGAACGCCAAGCTCATCGCCGGCTGCTCGACCTCGGGCACAGGGACGTCAGGCGGCACCTCGACAGGCACCAAGACGAGTGGTTCGACGTCCTCTTCGACGCCCACGTCGAGCGCTAAGGAGACGGTGACCGACGTGCTGGCGCCCGTGTCTGCGACGTCGTCACCTACGACCGGCGGGACGCCAGCGGATGATGATGAGGACGATTCCTCTGAGAGCGCCGTAGTCTCCACAGCCTCGTCCGGCACAAATGTGGTGACCGTGACGGCGTCGGCTGTGGTTCTGTGCCTCTTCGCGCTTGTTGCTGCTCTTTAAGGTGTCAGAAGTGTGTAAGTGTATGTTAAGAATAAGAATACGAAGCCTAGAGAACAGAGGTGTCGAGCTACTTTCGCTTCCGTGGAAGATTGAGTAAAATAGGAGAAGGGAAAATATTGGTAAGTATCTATAGTTTTGTCAATCGGGAGCGTACTCTAAGCTCACTCCGTGACTTCATTGAGATGCTTGAGAGCGATGGAGCGTCAGTGTCTTATTCTCCACAATCCTTGAGCGACCACTGCCCGCTGCCACTTTGTTATTGAACTTTGGGTCTTGGATAATGAAGGAAATAGCGACCAATCGTTGCACGCGTTCTCAACCACCGCTGTGAATATAAAGGTCGAAGTGCGATTCCACCAAAGAACTTGGCCATATGTGGGTTTAGTCACGAGAAGCTGGCGGCTGTGAAGCGCGTTGCCACAAAGAAATTCCATTCGGTTAGAGAGAGCTGCGATCGTCAAGCCGACAGAGTCGCTGCTGCTTTCTCTTCCATTACCAGTAGGTGTCGAACTGCACCTCCTCCCTGCTTCGTTCACCTTCACTCTCGCCTGGTCGGTGTCTTTTGTAGCTTCTCGTGATGAGCTCCTCAAATTGATGAAAAGAAGTAGCAGCACAGACGTACAGGCGTGCACAGGAGTTGCTTGGTTTATTTCTTTGTTCGATTTGATTGATTCGAGATACACAATAGGATGATGAATGGAGAATGATGTTAGGGTGGGATGCAAAAGATGTTCTACAGTTGGCGTGAGCGTTGATGCGTGCGTGTGCACCTAGTTGTTTGATCTCGGGATCATGGTGCCGGGATCACCCACACGAGGATCAGGATCAGCACGAGCAGAGCGATGATGCCGTATAGTTTGCACGCCTGTGCAGAATACGAGGTTGGCCCACACGCATATGCACTGTGAGTATGATGAAGCCCAGCGAAGTCACCAAAGCATAGCTCGCAAACATA
>JAADWP010000785.1:0-15270 GCA_023336215.1 Globisporangium iwayamae | reverse complement strand
CAACGAGGAGTTTCATGGCAACACCCTGAGCGCGAAGAGAGGCCATCACACGAACAGTGTCATCGCTGAGCATCGTGTTCTTGCGGCCCACGGGCTTAAGCGGCCTGTGGGTCTTGAGCTTGCCGGCTGTCTCGCACTTGTCCGCTCGTCCCATTGCGTCACGCGTTCGTCCCAAAAGCGAAAATGAGTGGCTAGAAGAAGTTTTCGAAAGTATCAAAAGCCAAAACCGAGAATCTGGGGAGACCTAAATTTTGGGAAAAAAAGTGAAAATGTCAAGTTCCAAAAATGACTAACCTGCTTTTGCGCATATGCTGTTTCCTAGGTTTAACTGAGCTCAAATTTCGGTCAACCGCTGTCCTAATTAGGAACACGTAGGTCATTTATCCTGTTTAGTTTTTCTTTATCTTCTCTTACTCGTTGTATACTATACAACGAGCAAGAGAAGAAGGAAAAAATGGCTGAAAAACATTGCATTGTGCATTGCAATGTACATTGCTTGATCGACAACTTCAAAATCGTACTTTGACGAATTGTGACTGCACAGTCCGTTGTATCAAAAAGAAAAGCTGCTTATGTTATACAGAGGGAGGGGGTTTTCCTCCGTGTGTGTGCGTTTCGGAAAGAGCTCGCTCACAAGCGATCGATCGATCTCTACGCGTGCGTCTGCCCTTACGAGCACGAGAGAGAGAGGGATTAAGGAAGTAGACGTCTGCAGCAGCAGCAGCACGACCCGCAGACACACACTGCACGTGCTCTTATTACGCTAATCGACTGACTGACGAACGCACGAGATGGAGGCGCAGGTGTTGAAGTCGCTCGCCAAGCTGCGCAAGATCACGACACGCAGCCATAAGGAGCTCCGCGACGTGATCGACGCGGCCACGACCGCCATGACCGCAGTGGTGGAGAAGAGGAACAAGCCCGACGCTAGCGCTAGTGCGGGCGCGGGCGGCGGCGGCATCGGCGGTGCGACTGAAGTGCCCTTCGAGCCGTTCCTACTCGCATGTCTGACGCGCCACGCCAAGCTGGTGGCCGTCGCGCTCGACTGTATTGAGAAGTTCCTCGCGTTCGGGTTCCTAAGGGGCAACGGGTCGATCCCCGAGGGCATCCGCAAGCGCCTGGTGCAGAAATCCACGGGTGCAGGCGGTGCGGCGGGCAGCAACAGCGCGCGATCGGGCGGTGGTGACAACGCGAACGATGGACTCGAAGGTGGTAGCGGCGCCGGCTCGTCGCTCAACGAGGAGAACTGGAAGCTTATTGACTGCATCGTGGACGTGATCTGCGACTGCAATGACCACCCGGACGAAGCGGTGCAGCTGCAGGTGCTGCGCGTGCTGCTCACGGCTGTGACGACGACGACGTGCGAAGTGCACGAGCACTCGCTGCTCAAGGCCGTGCGTGCGTGCTACCACATCCACCTGGTAAGCAAGAGCTCGATCAATCAGAACGTCGCGAAAACGACGCTCGTGCAGATCATCAGCATCGTGTTCCAGCGTATGGAGACGTTCGACCAGCGCGTGCAGGAAGAGACCGAGGCGACGTTAAAGGAGTCGCTCCAGAAGAGCGAAGCTGCAGCGGCAGCGGAAATCGGCAAGCAAGAGCACGCGGAGAGCAGCGACTTGCTGATTGCAGCACCGACTGCATCGTGGTATCCGAGCGTCGTCCGCGTGCTGCAGATCGACATCGAGAGCTCGAATGGTGCAGCAACTGCGAATCATGAGAAGGATAGCGCCAGCATTGCAGCGAGCAACGCTCCGATCTTCGCGCCGTCGTTCCCGTCGGTGCTTCATAAGGATGCGTTCCTGCTGTTCCGCTCGCTATGCCGCATCTCGATGCGATCAGTAGCTGAAGACTATGCGCTTGGCTCTGGCGGTGGTATGCTTTCGAGCGGTGGCAGCTCTCTTGGTGGCTCGGGCTCGAATGGGAGCGGCGGATCGGAAGACCCGTTCGCGTTCCAGAGCAAGATCCTGTCGCTCGAGCTCGTGCTGTCGATCATCAACAACGCCGGCCCGTCGTTCCGCCGCGGCGAGCGCTTCATCCACGCGATCCGGCAGTACCTGTGCCAGTCGCTGCTGCAGAACTGCACGTCCAACTACACGCAGATCGTCGGGCTCTCGCTCCAGGTCTTCCTCGTGCTCATCAACAACTTCAAGCGCCACCTAAAGGCTGAGATCGAGATCTTCGTCACGTCGATCTTCCTAAAGATCCTACAGAGCGAGAACTCGAGCTTCGAGCACAAGATGCTCGTGCTCGAGGTGCTCAACAACATCTGCGATGACGCGCAGATCCTGGGCGAGATCTTCCTCAACTACGACTGTGACTGGAACACAAACGACCTCTTCAAGCAGATCATCGACGCGCTCGCGAAGACCGCCAAGGGTAAGAAGGAGGGGAATGCGCACTATGCGAACATGTCGTCTGCTGTTCGGCTCAAAGTGCAGCAGAACGACGCTGCGATCATCTTGAAAGGTCTCGAATGTATGACTGCGACAGTCGCATCGCTGAAGAAAGCAGCAAACTTCATCGAAGCCGAGAAGAAGAACAGCCAGCAGCGAACAAACTCTGGTTCAAGCCACGCGGACGGTGACGATGACAGTGTGGCCCCGCCTTCTGTGGTTGCGCCTCCGACCTCGGTATCTGCACCTACTACGATGTCTGCTGTCGAGGCTTTTGATCGCAAGAAGAAGCGCCAGGAAGAGCTCGCGACCGGCATTCTGAAGTTTAACGTGAAGCCCACTGCAGGCGTGCAGTATCTGATCCAGCACGGTCACATGGGCGAGGGCACACCACGCGACGTCGCTCGCTTCCTCTCAGAGCAGTCGGACAAGCTGGACAAGACCATGGTGGGCGACTACCTCGGTCGTGAGGCGCAGTACCAGGGCGGGTTCTGCATCAAAGTACTGCACGAGTACGTAGACATGATGGATTTCACGGGACTGGAGATCGACGTCGCGATTCGCCACTTCCTCGCTGGCTTTCGTCTGCCTGGCGAGTCGCAGAAGATCGATCGCATGATGGAGAAGTTCGCCGAGCGGTTCTATGCGGCGTGCCCGCCAGGACTCTTCCCAAGCGCTGATACCGCGTTCATCCTGTCGTTCTCGATCATATTGCTGCAAACGGACTTGCACAACCCAAGCATCCTGGAGGAGAAGAAGATGACCAAGGAGGGCTTCATGCGTAACAACCGCGGCATCAACAACGGCGAAGATTTGCCGGAAGAGTACTTGGGAGGGATCTTTGACCGAATCAAGCAAACCCCGATCTCGCTGAAGGAAGACGAGGATTTCAGAGCGAGAAGAAAGATGGTAGGAGGCGTGAAGGCTGTGGCGGCGACGACGCTCTTTGGGTCGTCCGGTGCGACTGTCGATCGCCAGCGACGCGACGCCTACATCAAGGAACGCGAGTCGATGGTGCGGCAGTCCGAGGCGCTGTTCAAGCGCCGCAACCCTGTCGGCATGGGTGCCTCATCCCGTGGGGTCGTGAATTCACCACGATCCGGCAACCCGGTCTCTGTGGGAGGAGGCGGCACCCAGAACTCGCCCCAGTTCCACCTCGTGACGGAGCTGACGGAAAACAGCCACGTCCGTCCGATGTTCGAGACCGTCTGGGCTCCGCTGCTCGCGTGCTGCTCGGTGATTTTCGAAAGCTCCGACTCGCCCGTGGCGATCCAACTCTGTTTGAACTCGTTCAAGCACGCGATTCACCTCGCGGCGCGACTAAACATGCCGTCGGAGCGCGATGCCTTCGTGACGGTGCTCTCCAAGTTCACGGCTCTGCACAACACTGGATCCCGACTCATGCGCTCGAAGAACATTGAGGCAGTCAAGGCGCTAATCTCGATCAGCGTGAAGGAAGGCAACTACTTGGGCGACGCGTGGCGAGACATCCTGCAGTGCATCTCGCAGTTGGCTCGCATCCAGACTCATGCGCAGGGGCTGCACTCGGACACGCAATTCTTCAACCACCAACCGTCTCCTGCCGGAAGTACAACAAGCACCCACAGCAGCGGGTTCTCGTCCACGCCGACGCACAGCAGCAGTAGTTTGTCGATTGGACTATCCAAGAGAACGCACTCAGCGTCAGCGTCTTCATTCCCGTCCCCGTCGCACCATCGAGAAACATCGAATAACGGTGGTCCAGGCGGTGAAGATCTGTACAACCCTGCAATCGAGGATGAGAATGCTGCGCGTGTGATGGCGGAGATCGACTCGCTTGCTAGCGACCGCGTGTTCAGCAGCTCAGTGTCGCTGAATGACACGGCTGTGCAGGAATTTGTGCTGCAGCTATGCGTGGTGTCGCTTACCGAGTGTTCGGGGGTGAGCAACGGTCGCTCGAGTCGTCAGGACAACTCATTCAGCCCGCCGCGCGTGTTCTCGCTGCAGAAGCTTGTGGAGGTTGCGGACATGAACATGCATATGCGCTCGCGCGTGATCTGGGCGTCGACGTGGAAAGTGCTGTCGCGCCATTTCACAACCATCGGCTGCCACGACAACCTGTCGATCGCCATGTACGCCATCGACTCGCTGCGTCAGTTGAGCATGAAGTTCCTGGAGCGCGAGGAGCTCAAGGATTTTAACTTCCAGCGGCTCTTCTTGGCGCCGTTCGAGGTGATCATGGCGAACGCCGTGTCCATGGAGATCCGCGAGCTGGTGCTGCGGTGCGTAGAGAACATGATCTTGGCGCGCGTGACCAACATCAAGTCTGGCTGGAAGACCATCTGGGGCGTGCTGCGCGTCGCCGCCGAGACGTACGAGCCTGGGAACAGCGAGCAGCAGGATCGAATCGTGCAACTGGGCTTCCAGATCGCCAAGCGCATCTTCGAGAACCACTTTGAGCGCATCATCGAGGTGTTTGTGGACGCGGTTGAATGTCTGCTGGCCTTCGCGGTGTGCGGATCGGAAGAGGTGGAGAAGAACATGGACGAGCACATGGGGCTCACACAGCTTAGCATCGAAAGCATCGGCATCTTGCAGCACGTGTGCATGGAGAAACTCGCGACGGGCCAGGTGATCGAAAAGCTCTTCGTGGAGGCGTCCGTGCCCAAGCGCGTGGGCTTCCGCACGAAAAAGAAGTCCAACAGCATCTCCGTTCCTGGTGCCGGTGAAGAAAACGGTGGTGGTGTTGCATCGCCATCCGGACGTGCCTCGGTTCGCTATGAGAGACAGGAGTCGTCACGAACGCTGGAGGAGGAGATCTCGGTGCTGTCGCCGCCCACGACGCCGAGTCGCCGCGGCTCGGGATTTGCGACCACGACTGCACCATTGCAGCAGACGGAAGATGCCGCCAGCGTGTACAACGACTCGTCTGCGCACACACGCATGTGGTGGCCGGTGCTGACGGCGTTGTCGACTTTGGCTGCGGACTGCCGCATCGACGTACGTCTATCGGCGCTGCATGGTCTCTACGACTCGCTCGAAGCGCACGGGCTCAAGTTCTCCACGGGGCTGTGGTCGCTCGTATTCAAAGGCGTGTTGATCCCACTGTTGGACGAGCTGCGCCACCTTGAAGTGTTTGTCGAGAAGGGTCGGCGTGTAAAGCCCAAGCTGCCGCTGCCGTCTCAGTCGCCGTCGCGCATCCAGTACACTTTGGGGAAGACGACATCGACGTTCTGCCTCGAGCGCCTGCTCGAGTGCTTTGGACTGTTCTATGACATTGTTGGCTTTCTCCCGGAAGTACTCTTCCTGCTGGGCAAGTGCATGGACACGAACGACACGGAGGAGGAGCTCGCGGCAGCGTCGGCAGCATCACTGGAGAAGATGCTGGTCGCGCACGGCCACAAGTTCCCCGACGACGTTTGGGGACTCATCGCTGACGAACTGCGCTCGGTCATGACGCGCGCCGAGCCGACGTGGATCTTCTTTAGCATGCCCAGTAAGGCTTCCCCACCTCCAGCACCGTTGTCACCTACGTCACCAATAGTCTCGCCATCGTCGTCCGCAGCAGCAGCAGCAGCCGGACTCGCGTCTCCTCGTTTACCGTCGATTATCTCCATGTACCCGTCGGTTGTGAGCGTGCTGGGCTTCAAGTTCAACAAGCATTTTCCGCCCAAGGTCGTGACGGAGGACGAAGTAAACGCGCAGCAGTTCCCGTCCAAGACTCACCTGACGGTCATCCTGGCGCTGCAGCAGGTGATGGGCAATGTGCTCGCGTCGCGCTTCAGTCGCCGCCTGGCACTCAGCGATGGCCACGTGGCCAGCCTCATGACGTGTCTACGTGAGAGCTTTCTCTTTGCACGCAAGGTGAACGACGCCCTCGAGCTGCGTGTGCACCTGCAGAAGTGCGGCTGGACGTATGGCCGCACCGAGGCCGACGACATGCCGAGCCTGCTCCAGCAAGAGGTGCAGGGCAAGGCACAGTACCTGAGTGTGCTCTTTCATTTGATCCGCGAGCAGCAGGCACCCATCGACGAGCGCAAGCGCGACGACGCGCGTCGACAGATGACGCAGCTCGTGAAGCAGGCGGTGGAGGAGTACCTCACGTGGACGACTGCGAAGGACGCTTCCAGCAGTAGTAGCAGCAGCGGTCTACATTTCAGTCACATCAAGACCCCGACGGACGCGCGACAGCGCACCGTGCGGTATGCCGCGCTTCTCGTGGCACTTCTCGAGGAGATCGCGGTGTTCGACGGACCAGAGGTACGCTTTTGTTGCTATACTTGTGAGATGGTGTTGTTACGATGACCCGCTGTATATGGAGTTCTGACTGATCGCTGTTGTCGTTGTGTTATTTTTTGCCGCAGATCCGACGCCACCTCGCGTGGCTCTACCCACTGCTGACCGAGCTCATCAAGACTCCGAACGCGCAGGTGCGCGCGGCGCTCACTTTGGTGTTCAACAAGAGCATCAGCCAGTTGCTGCCACTGCGATAGGCGTTGCTACTACATCCACAACATGCCAGCGAGATGTTGAAGCGCGAGAAGATTGGTGTGTATGTGGATGAGGTTGGCTGCCTGAGGGATATGACTTACCTGAGAATTGTTGAAAAGAGTCGTTGACCATTTGAATACAAGCGAAACATTGCGGAAACTAGCCTTGATCTACGAGAAGAGCTCTGCTCCTCCGCCCCATGCTCCAGGTTTCATGATTGGTTCCCCCAGAGTAACATATACTTCTGATCTTGCGCGCGGGCTCGAGGGACCGGGAGCGCACCGCCAGTTAGCTTCCCTTCGAGACCTAGCAAACAACAGCGCATGACTCGTGGTACCATTGGTATCCACACTATCCACACGGTGTCAGAGCAAGTCAGCGCACAAGCTGATCGTCCAGATGCTTTAGAGACCCCAAGCGCCATTGCACCTTTCGTGTCTCTCTCGGACTCAGAAAGCTCACTTCGACTCGGAAATGCGGCAGATCTGATCGTGCGTTCACAGAACAGTTGAGAGACCGAGAAGAGCATTCGTCTGCTTCAAGCTTTTCTCTCGCGAGCCACATTGGCAGCAGACAGAGACTTGCGAGAAGCAGGGAACCTCTTCCAAGTGGACGAAAGACCCTGCGTGGGCAACTCTCTCCTCGTACTGTACTGTATGACTGCATGTGCACTTGCAAGTGATGAGTGTTTCTCGCATGTTGCTGCCACACATCACACCACGCGGAACAAAGCATCTGCGCGGTACAATCTCCGAGAGCCAAGTGATGTCCTGATCTGTCTCTATTAACGCGCCCGCATTTAATCTAATCTATTCATTCGTTCATTCGCATGCATTGCAGACGAATGGTCGTCGGCAAAGACATCGGAGACTTCTCTCGATCCAATATTGCCACCAAGGATTAAAGACACCGCCACAACGGCAGAGAGGTCAACGAATGGCGAGAGGATAAAAATGATCCGCTGCTTGTTGAGAGAACAAACGGGTGCGAGTTTCGATTTTTCCCTTGTGTGGTAGTTGTTCTTTTCGATCACAGATCAGACACCTGCAAGGATAGGAGAGAGGAGGAGGATGGGACGGCCCTCGTCCTTCGTTTGCATCGTACCTCCTCGCCTACAGCACCTTGTCAAGATTTACACTGGGAAAGACACACAGCCAGCCAGCGAGGGTTCTCTTTCTCTCTCTTAGTCGCAATTGGCAGAGCTCACGGTTCGCCTGTCGAGCGGCGAATTTGACGTCGAGTCCATCGACTGACTGGGAAGCAAGCAAACAAGCGAAAGCAATACCGTAGCGGCTTGGAGACGATTTGCACGGGAAAAGGTCCACCTGCACTTTTCTCTAAGGGCTGGCTGGTGGCGAACCTCCCACTCATTCACTCACTCACGCCCCTGCTGCTAATTTGGCGAGGTCTTCGCACTTGCGCAAACAACGATTGGGAGGGATGTACTGTGCACACACATACAGCTAGCTATTCCGCGGAAGCCGCACAGATGCACAGAACACCACAGATAGTGAAGCTAGGTTAAAGTATGGCGCATACTTTGTCAAACACATTTTCAACTGGACAAGCTTTGGGGGCAACTAACCAAAAATGACCTGGCATTTGTATGCGGATCCTCCTGTTGTCCGATTGTAATCAGCCCTTATGTTTCTTTTTTTTTGACACATCCTCAGTGTACAGAAACGAGCCGCGTCTCCCACCACCTGCAGAAGCAAACCTAATTGGAGTGTTGCAAGACAGCTTCACTTGCGTGGGTCTGTGTTGCGAGGTGCCTGCGCGTTCAGCCAACAGACAGACGGATTTCGTTTTCAATATCCACCAGCTTACACTTTCTTTACCGCCGTCCCTTTTCAAAATGCGCGCGCGGCCATTTTGCTTCGAGCTTTGTAAAGCACACGACCAGCCGTCATTTCGGATCGGGATGCTGTCCGCACGATATCCTAGATTGGTGGGGGCATCTTCCTGGTGTCCCATTTTCGGAAGCAGAGGGCGGGAGGGAGGTGACGACATCGAGCTCCCGCACAATCATCGTCGCCGCTTATGATATCTCGGTCGCCTCCCCATCATCTCGCTTGTTCAAATTAATGCGCAGCTCGTTCTTGCCGTGCCAGAGACGGGACGTGGACCACGACGAGGTCTGGCGCGTCAAGGAAGCAAAGCGTGTGTGTGAGGCGGAGACAACCTTCGAGAGATGATACTTTGGAATTTGTGAAACAACATCGGTTCGAATCAACTTATCATATGATACAGTGTACGGACACAGAGCCAGCATCGGAGGTGCCGCATTAATCTCACTGCCTATCAGTTTTCGTAGGTTCAGGAAATGCTCTCCGAAATCGAGCCTCGCAGCCCAACGTTTCTGTTGGCTGACTGCTTGTTGTTTCATTGTGTCACCTTACACACACATGGCCTGGACGGAGCTCTTCGTCTGCTGTCTGTGCTTTCCCTTTCGCTCCTGATCTCCCTCGCTCGCTCGCTTGCTTCCCGCCCCATCCTTCCTCCCCTTGTCACGCAACGCAGACGAAAGCCGTCGCCGTTGGCACTCGCTCGCTCGCCGCTCCCCAGCGCTCACTTCTCTTTTTCTCCGCTCCAGCCCAAGTCGAAGCCTCCCCGCCTCGCTCCCAAGCCAAGCGCGACTGACCAAGATGAACGCCAACAAGATCGAGATCGCCCAGCGCGTCTCGTACCTGAGCAACCTCTCGCAGGCCAAGGACGCCATCGACGGCGAGGGCTACGAAGCCGCCAAGACACCGGATGTGCTCGAGGCCCAGGGCGGCGCTCTCCGTGAAGGTGGCGCGCCGAATTTGCTGAGCAAGGACTACATCGGCCTCATTTTGCAGTACGCGGCAGTGGGTCTGATCTACGGCGTGCTGCCGGCGACTATCTACCCGTTCCTGCAGGTGTACCTGAACTCGAGCGGTGCGCAGGTGGTGACGGCGGAGACGCTTGTGGTGCTGCCGTGGTCGTTCAAGATCTTCTACGGCATCGTGTCGGACTGCTTCCCGATCTTTGGCTACCGCCGCCGTCCATACATCATCATCGGCTGGAGCATTTGCTTCGCCATGCTGCTCGTGATGGCGGTAATGCCCGTGGGCGATCCGTACTTCCTCAACTACAAGGACCGTAAGGTCGACCCAGAGGAATACGACCTGCCGGAGAACGAGGGTATTCGCGACCGCTTCAACCCTTCTGCGCCGGGCAAGGGCGGCAAGTACATCCTGCTCATGATGCTCGCGGCGTTCGGCTACCTCATGGCTGATGTGACTGCCGACGCCGTCGTGGTGGAGCTCGCCCAGCGCGAGCCGCTGGCGGTGCGTGGTACGACGCAGTCTGCGATCTACGCCACGCGCACGCTGTTCGTGGCCATCGGCAACCTGGTGACCGGCTTTGCGTTCAACGGCCATAAATACGGCGGTGACTTCAGCTTCTCGCTGAGCTTCCCGGCGCTGATGCTCATCCTGGCGATCTGTCTCGCGCCGATCCTGCCGATCAGTTGGTTCTTCATCAAGGAGGAGAAGCGCGAGCGCGCCAACTTCGGCCAGTATATCGCTGAACTGTGGGCGCTGGTCCAGACACGTGCCATGTACCAGATCATCTTCTACAACTTCTTCAGCAGCGTGTTCGCCAACTTCTCGTACACGGCGTCGTCGCCCGTGCAGCTGTACTGGGCCAAGGTGACGCCGATCAACAACTCGATCTCGCAAGTGATCGGCAACCTCATGTTCCTGGTCGGTATCGTCGTGACGGGCAAGTGGGGTCTGCACTGGAACTGGCGCTGGATCATTGTAGTCACGGGTGTGATTGTGATCGCCGTCGACCTCAGCTGCACACTCATCACGGTGTGGGACATCATCCGCAGCCAGTGGTTCTGGCTGGGTCCGCCAGTGGCTGTGAACGTGCCAGCGGGCATCAGCTTCATCATCGGTACGTACGTGGTGGTGGAGCTCGCGAACGACGGTAATGAAGGTGCGGTCTACGGTCTCCTGACCACGGTGTCGAACCTGGCGCAACCGTTCGCTGCGACTCTGACGAAGATCATCAATCAAAAGTGGGACATGACGAACGAGCGCATTCAGACGGACGACCACAGCATCCGCATGGACGTGTCCAAGGCGGTGATCCTCATGTACTCCATGACCGTCGTCTCGTGGTTCTTCTTGATCCTGTTGCCGAAGCAGAAGGCCGAGACTCAGGAGCTCAAGCGCACGGGCGGCACGAGCAAGCTCCTCGGTTCGCTCACGGTGTTCTACGTGGCGTTCGCGTTCGTCTGGTCGGTCATGACCAATATCATGGGTATCTTCGAGGGCACGGCGTGTCTCGTGATCGCCGGTGGCGACGGCTGCTAAGCTACAGTAACTGACATCAGCAGCAGTTCTAATGTGTTAGCTACCGTATTCACGCTTTAGCTACAGTATCAATCTCCGTAAAAGCTGGCTCTCATCGTCCGTAGGAGTCTGTCGAATGTAACATTCACTTCATGCTTTGATGAGTTTCTTGTCCAGATTTCTGTGGTCTCCGTTAGGTTATGTTGGTTGCCAAGGCGACTTTTCTATTCATTTCAGTGATCAAAGAAGTCGTCACTCTGGTCACCTGAGATTACAATTCCGAGTCAGCAGCAATACCTTATCGAGAAGAGACCAGAATGGAGAATGTGTCGTAAAGAGACTCACTCGAAAGGACCAGAGCCATCATTCGCTTTGAGAGAGGGCTGTCGTATTCCTTTTAGAAGCTCCTCTTCTTGCTGCAGTTTCAATACGAAGGCTCGGTTTCGAGAAACGGGTACTGGAGCTCTTGCCAACTTCGACTAAGCTTCCCACAAAGAAGATCGCGAGAGGTCACAATCTCTTCTCGACCGAAGCCAAATTAACAAGGCAAGGAGGCACGAGCACGGGCTGGAGAAGAATCAAACAGTCTTCCAAAAACTTTACATTCACGATTATAATCCGAGTGAGATCGATCGACAAGGCTTTCACCAAAGTCGCCCTAAGATAACAAACGTGCAAGAGCATCTCCACTTGGGGCTCATTTCTTCTTGCCGCAGCCACCGCCGCCCACGAGCTTCAGGCACGAAGTCGATGGGTAGATCGACATGATGTTCACCATGACCGACCAACAGAGCGCGAAGATGATGTAGAAGATCGTGAAGGCGCCGATCGTCTTGTTCTTGCCGCCGTTGCGCTTGAGCTCCTGGGTCTGCGCCTTCTGCGCTGGCAGCAGCGGCAGGAAGCACAAACCGAGCAGGTCCATGGTGTAGCGGATGATGAGCACGTACGACACGTCCCAGCGGACTGCTTTGCTGTCCTTGATAATGTCCGCTTTCGCGACCTTGAAGCCACCGTCGACGTTCTTGGTGATGGTGCTGGCGAACGGCGTCGACAGGTTCGAGACCGTGGTCAGGAGGCCGTAGACAGCACCCTCGTTACCCTCACCGGCAAGCTCGACAGACACGTAGGTGGCGATGATGAAACCGATACCACTTGGCAGGTTCTCCACCATTGGCACTCCGAGCCAGAACCACTGGTTGCGAACCACGTCCCACGTCGTGAGGAACGTAACAATTGCGTCCATCACGGTCACAATCACAACCGTGATGAAGTGCATCCATCGCCAGTTCCAGTGAAGACCGTACTTGCCCGTGCAGTAGAGCGTGAGCGCGAAGATGGCGTTGCCGAGGATCGAGAGGATACGGTCATTGAGCGGCGTGGCCTTGGCCCACTTCTCCTGCATCGGGTCGGCGCAGGTAACCGTGAAGTTCTCGAAGATGCCCGAGAAGAACTTGTACGCGATGACCTGGTACATCGGACGCGTCTGAATGAGCTGCCAGAACTCGTTGATGTAGTCCTTGAAGATCACGCCAGGGTGCTTCTCCTCCTTGATGAAGAACCACGTGCACGGGATGACTGGGAGACAGCAAATCGCGAGAATCAGCATGAGCTGCGGGAAGCTGATGGAGAAGTCGAAGTCACCGCCGTAGTCCTCGCCGTTGAATGCAAAGCCGGTCAGAATACCAGACAGCGTCACAAAGATCGTGCGCATCATGTAGATCGTGGTCTGGGTCGTGCCGCGAACAGCCTCCGGCTCACGCTGGGCGAGCTCGACGACAACGGCATCGGCAGCGACATCAGCACCGACGTAGCCAACGGCAGCGAGCATCATCATGATGATGAACTTGCCGCCGGTATCCGGAGCGTCCAGGTTGTAATACAGTGACTGCTCGTCGACTGAGATCGTGTCTGGGTCCAGGTCCGAGTACTCGCGCTTGAGGTAGTACGGCTTGCCGACCTTCATGAACGCCATGATGAGCAGCATGAGGAAGCAGACGCTCCAACCGATCATCATGAACGGACGGCGGCGGTAGCCGAAGATCGGGAAGCAGTCTGAGAGGATGCCGTAGACCACCTTGAACGACCACGGCATGGTCAGCAACACGCGCGCCGACACGACCTGGGTACCTTCCATGTTGAGGTAGTTGAGCAAGAACGGGTAGACAGTACCCGGGAGCGTGCCGTAGATCATGCCGACGCCCATGTACTGGATGAGGATACCGATGTAGTCCTTGCCTCAGATGTTGGGCGCGCCACCGTTACGCAGGGCTCCGCCCTCGATGTCACCGGGGGTGGTGACGCCCGTGTAGCCATCTTCCTTGCCCTTGGTGGCCGACGAGATGTACGAGACGCGCTCGACGAGGTCCATCTTGGAGTCCATGGCTGCTGGAGGTTCTTCGCTCTTGGGCTAGCTGGAGGGGAGGCAAGCACTTGCTGAGAAGCTCGCAGATTGGAGAATGAGCGCTCTTGTCAGGTGAAACAGGAGAGAAGCGCGCGAGTCACACGCTCGAAGGAGAGCGAGTGATAAGATAGGCAGTCAGTCCAAGTACCTGTCTTGATTGGGCTCCTGCTCAGCGCACAGGAGATCGAAAAAGATGGGGCAGACGAATGCTTTGCAAGCATGTGTATCGTTGACGTGAGAGCAATCAGAACTCTTGTGCGATTGGATAGCGCGAGAGCGGTCGCCACTGCAAACGGACTTCCCCTATCGCAAGCCAAGCGGTGCTCTTTCTCAGAAAGCTGAGCTCATCGTCACTTGTGTCGAGAGAAAGGGTAGTGTGATCCTGAAAGAGCGCGGGACAGACTCCTGCTTGTTGATGCGCGTCACTCGGCCCTTACATTCTTCAATTCAAAAGGATGGGGCTCACTCGTTAATCTCACCAATGAACACCTTTGAGCCAAGTCGCTGCTGAGCCATGTGTGTCTTCGATGAGATCACAACTCGACGCGTGGACCCTGTTTCTCTTTTGCGAAGTTAGTGCAGTGCGCGGTAATTGTCGTTGGCGGTGGTGCTGTATACAGATTAATGCGTCACAGCTGGTCGAGCTTGAGCTGCAAGACTCACCCTGCAGGTAGAGATTTGGTCGAGTAAGGCTCAATCAATCAACCAGCCGGCTATCTGCAGCCCGACACGACTCGGACGTTTCCCGTTATTTCGTGAACATGCGTTACGCTTGATCAGGTGGAGGCTCATTTTGTGTGTTATGTGCTAATCTGCTATAGAGACTGCCCGATTTTCTTTACTTGTAGCGCATTGCAGAGCAAATCCGACGCGCGTCGGCGGGTTTTGGTTGTACCTCTCCGAACAGCTCCTTCGATGAGCAAACGAACGGGTGAGTGATAAGTGAGGATCGGTGCGCATCTGTGGTTTGTCCATCTTCTCGCTTTGTTTCGTGGTTGTCGATGGTTTGTCGACGACTTATTACATACTGAAGTGCCAGGCCATCAAATCAAGGCAGTCTTACTGAACTGCATATACGGTGTAGTCTTAGGAGTATGGGGAAACCTACCATGAAGCCGCCAGCTCAAATGGCACAAGAATGCTAATGAGCGAATATGCTGGCTAGCCACTTTTTGATAAATCTACGCTCACTCAGCTTTGGATGCATGTGCAGACGAAGCAGTTTGCTATACCTCTTTCGGCTCTGTTGCAGTTGCTGACCAACGAGCGCTCGCTGTCCTCACCTCATTAATCTCACCGATGAACGACGACCCGTGTCCCACTCCACTTCGCTGCATGGCTCACTGAGCCAGCCGCCTGCTCCATACACTCGCGGAGGGGGTTTCCATTCCCGATGGATCTCAAGAAGGCCGCGCTACCTTTCTCAGATGCGCAGTTGCGGCGGCACACAACGTTGCACAGCATGTTTCGCTTTGTGCTGTGTTTGAACGTGGCTAACACGTCGCTATGGAGATGGAGTGCCTGCATGCACGTTTGAAGAGTTGGTAATGGAAATGGCTCGATTTACGTTTATAGCACTTATCATCTGCCCGTGGTTTCTGTCCTTCTCTGTATCATTGGAAGCCTCACTGCCGAAGCCCAAGCTAAGTGCGTCCTATTGGGAGGAGTAGGGAAACGT
>JAADWP010000784.1:0-15279 GCA_023336215.1 Globisporangium iwayamae | reverse complement strand
TTAACCAAAGAGTTGCGCACAAACGAGCCTACCTTGCTGCTACGAATACCAACGACGAATTGAGTGGTAGCGTTCGCCTCACTCGCGAGTTAAGCAGTACCGAGGGCGACGACAACAGCGCCAGCAACTATATGAGGGGGCTGTTGCGCAGGTTGTTGCCCACACACAAGGATGAACAACGGACGAACCTTCATCAAGATCTTCAAGATGTCCGATCCATCTCACATGCCAACAACCCAAGCAAGACCAAAGTTGCTGGGCTTCCCGTGTCCGCCGCCACCAAAAGCGTGCGTTATGAGCAAACGCATTCATCTCAAACCTGTTGGTGTGTCTGATACAGAAGATCGTGATCGTTTCGAGTTTGCAGTTGCTGTCTGTGACGAATCGTCCGCAGTTAACAAACAAGGAAACTGCAAGATCTCAACACGTCTGAGCTTACGACCAACACACCCACCACTCACGCCAAAGCGCCACGACGATTGGGAGAATGGAGCAATACGGACTCTGAGCCTGCGCTCGAGGGGCGTCGCGTTCGATGATGCGCCCCCACCAAGATCTTCGCCCTCGTAACGATCTTCCAGATATGTCCTCGCGAGAGCATACGCCGGGCTCCTGGCGCTCGCCGACATGTACGCCGGAGCCATCGCTCGATCATTGAGTCAGTTCACTTCAACGACGAGCTACGAGCCAGCCGGCGTCGCGTAGCCCTCCATTCTCAATGGGCGTGCACACCGGACTCATCGCACGATTAATATCGCTGATACGCGAGGTGGGCTGCTGCTGGCGTAGCATGCGCGTGCTGGGCTCCGCCTTCTCGGGTCGTCCATTTCGGATCACTGAGATTGTCACAACAGAATGCCAGGTATGATGGCGATCACCAACCACCGTCGCTGTATAGCGAATCTATTGATGGGATGGATGATGACCTAAAAATACCAGCACCATCCACAGACGAAAGCTTTTTCTGTGCGGCAGATACCCACCCGTCCATTCCTCTGTCCACCGCGTCCTACCTGGTCCAGTCTGTCAAGCCATGAGAGAAATGCCAAGAGGAATACACGTCCACAACGGCGGCGACCGCGCCATCGCCGTCGCGCCCGTGCCGAACATCCGTCCGCAGTCGCTGGCACTCGTGCCGGTCGCCCACGACCCCAGACAACAAGTGCGGCGTCACGCGCAGCATCAGCAGTCCTGGTTCTCGCTCAGACAGCAACGTCTGCGCGAGATGAAACTTCCGTATCGCGCCTGCTGCCTCTGGTTCGCGATACTGGCGTGCACGATGGCGCTCGTGCCGGTCAAGGACTACTTTCTTGGCAGCTACGTCACGCGCAAGTTCGACGAGGTGTGCGACGGTGTCGCGGCGCGCAAGCTCAGCACCTTTGAAATCGTGGCGAGCAGCGTGCACTACTTTGACACCTACGGTCGCGACGGACTGCCGCTCTTCGACATGCTGAGTCAGGGGACAACGCAGATGACGCGCAATGGCTCGCACAACAGAACGTTCGTCGACTTCCTCGTGTACACGAGCGTGAAGCGCACCGACTTGATGAAAATCCTACCAAAAGCGCTGCTGAGCACCAAGGTGTCGATCATGGACGACTACTACGCGCCCATGTGCGGCCCCACGTGGCACACGGACGCGCAGCTGGTCTTCGGTCACTACTTTCCCGAGATCCGTCACGAGTTCTGCAAAGAGTTCGGCGACATTTTCCCTCACAATCGATTCTTCACGAAGACGACTCCGTTATCACCTGATGATGGAACATTGGCCATGTCGATTGGGATCATCGGACTCGTGAACATGTCGGAGGTCTATCTGCGGCACTTCCATTCCAGCGAGGTCGTCCGCACGCTCACCAGATCCGTGGTGTCTGGATTTCTAGGCGGCTCTACTGCGTCGACCACGTCGCCACCACTATCACCTTGGCCGGTGAACTTCAGTGACACGACGGCAGACGCAGTGATTGAGCGATACGCTGGCGGGATCGCTATCGCGGAGCTCATTAACCTGCTTCCTGACGCGGCTAGTGGTAGCGGCACCAATAACTCAGGTGGCGGTGACCACGTCCGCCTGGTGGACTTGGTGGGGATCAGCGAGGTGCTCACATATTTTCACTCGACGCAGCAGCTCACGATGGGCCGCAACATCAACAGCGAGGAGGCCGTGATCGCCGAGATATCGTACGTGACCACGCCGGTACTGGCGCTCGACTATCTGGCCACGGTGCTGGGCATGGGGCCAGTGTTCCCGATGATCATGGCCCCCTTCTGGAACTGCGGGATCGAACTTACGAGCATGGACAAGGAGTTGGCGCTAGAGACACTGGACTCTCAGAGTTTCTACGCCTGCGGTGCCAAAAAGGCAGCGCTCGTGCCGGTGTACACCGTGAACCTGCTGTACCTGACGCAGAAGAGCTACCGGGACTACGAGAAGATAGACAACACGAGTCTCTTCGTGACCGGACGCAAGCGCATTCTGGACTTTGACGTGCCAGAGAGGCTCGAGAGCTCCCCACTGCTCATTATGGACGGCAACGCGTGGTCTAAAAGTTCCAGTCCTCAGCAGCAGCTCACGATCTCGCCCACACCTTTCGGATACGTCTACACGCACGACTGTCAGCACTTGGTGGACGAAGCGCTCACGCAGCAGGGGCGCAATGTGCAAAAGTATCAGGCGTTCATCGGCGACGGCCTGGGTAACTGCCACTTCCACGACTCTCAGGAGACTGAGTTGCAGGTACTCTGTCGATTAGTCTTTGGCGCCGACGAGATTATGCTGCGCGACTTGGACGGCCACGTGTATGCGAACCTGAGCGCTTGCAAGGACCTGGCGCCGCTGTCGTCACTCGAAGCGCAGAACAGTTTCCGCCAGATCGAGTGGTTCCTACTCGACACGACGGTGCTGGTGAAGCGCACGCGCATTCACGACAACACGAGCCGGCAGATCCGTACGTTGTTGCTCATTCTGAGCATGGCTGGCGCGGCCTACTACGTCTGCGAGTACCTTCTTATCTTGAAGAGCGTCTGGGTCTTCATGCGCAACAGCCTGCGAGTAGCACCGCGATCCAGTGGTGCAGAGACATATAAGAACCAGAGTGTGAGGCCCGTAGCCAGGACCATCACACTGCAGGAGTTCCTGCAGCTCGACCCAGCCGTAGGCGCTCTGCAGCGTCCGATCTCCATCGTGTTGCTGTACCTGGGGGCCGTCGGAGCGCTCAGCAACATCTTCTCGCTCGCGTGCCACGCGGAGCTCGCGCTGGAAGACGGCAAGATCGTGATCTTCTGCGTCCCGTCACTCGCGATCACAAGCATCTCGCTCTGCCTCACAACGCTGAGCAGCGGCTTCTGGGTCGCGCTCATCACGCAGCAGACGCGCAGCGTCGGCAGGAGACTGCGCAGCCAGGCTGAACCAAAGTGGATCCGCAAGTGGATGCTCTCGCACGCCGCGGTGCTGCTCATCTACGTGAGTCTCAAGCTCGTGACGGACACGGTCATGCAGAACGTACTCCTGCGCTCAGATCCGCACATCTACGCGATCTGCGGCGGCGTCGTGATGACGTTTCTGATCTCCATGGCGTTTCGAGTCATTCATTATGGACCCTCGGCTGGCTGGTCTTGTAGCTCTTCGTCGTCGGCCAAGGTGGCAAATGACAGCGCTCACGGCCACCAGCTGACCCGCCACCCGTCGTTCTCAGCACGCACTGCGACGATCCAAGAGCGCAACTTCCTCCCGAGATGGAGCGGGAACCAGCTCGACGGCGTGCTGCAGGAGTGCGCAACGCCCACGATCGCACTCGAACTGGTTTGGTTGTGCTCGCTGAGACGAAGCCAAGCACCTTTACAAGCACAAAGCACGAGTCGAATTTTCGCATCCCGTGTCGAGCTTGCAGCGTCCGATGTCCGCGTGCACGAGTTCGTCGCAGTGCACGTAGCTGCTCGCGCGTGGAAGCATTTGGAGAGGCTGGCGTGGAGCTACGACGCGCACGGACAGCTCGCGATTCGATCTATCGAGGGAAACGAGTGAGGCAGCTAGCTATCAACATTGTCATTCACGCGCACTGCAGGACACAACAGGAAGCAAGAGACAGACACGAGTACGTTGTCGGATGCATGTATTTGGTTGTTAAATGTACTTGAGCGGGAATGATGAGTGTGTTGTTACGAATGCCGCTCAGATTCACAGTGAATAAAGAGAAGCGGGAGGGAGGGGGAAAAAATACCTAGTGGGTCGACTCGCAGCAGCCTCGTCGTCGTCGCGTTTCTCTCTCTTTGTCGTCCAAAAGAGCTGAAATGAGGTCTGGGACTCCAAGTCGCGTCGAGTTATCGTTGGTTCTTCGTAGCTTCTTAGCAAATTAGTTGGCCGCTATGGACGCGGATACGGCGGCCTTGGCGGCAGCAGCGGCCGAGGGCGTAGCTCTGGACTCCGAGATCGACGCTTGGTAGGCGCGGAACGCGTTCACAATGTGAGGGAAGGACGGTCGCAGCTCTGGCTGGCGGTTCCAGCACGCCTTCATGAGACGCGAGAAGAACGGAGGGCAGTCGCGCGGGATGTTGGGTCGCAGGTTGCGGTTCAGCACGCCGAGCGCAGCCTGGATCTGGGACATACCGTCGTATGGGCACTCGCCCGTCACGATCTCCCAGATCACGATGCCGAACGAGAATACGTCGGCCTTCTCCGTGTACTTTTGGTTGCCGAGCACCTCCGGCGCCATCCACTGCACAGTGCCGCAGTTGCCCGTCATGGTCTGCACGTGGGCTTTCACGCGGGCGAGACCAAAGTCTGAGAGCTTGATATTGTAGTTTTTGTCCACAAGCAAGTTCGGGCTCTTGAGATCGCGGTGCAGGATCGGGCGGTCAAAATGGTGCAGGTAGCTCATGCCCTTGGCCGTGTCGTAGATGAAGCGTGTGCGCATCTCAAGGTCGATTGACCGGCGGTTCGTGCGCAGCACGCCCCACAGCGACCCGCGCTGCAGCAGTTCCACGACAAGCGCACGGTTGGGCGGTTCCATGCACGCGCCGAGCAGGCGGCAGATGTTCGGGTGGCGCAGCACACTCATAATCTCCACCTCCGACTGAAACTCGTTCAAGATGTCCGTGCGCAGATCCTGACAGATCAGCAACTTGATTGCGACGGCCTTGCCGCGCCACTTGCCCTCGTGGACCTTGCCGAACGCGCCTTCGCCGATCATGCGACCCACCGTGATCTCCGTGAAGTCGATGCTCTGACTGAGCGCCGAGCGCGTATTCATGCCCGAGTTTCTCGGTGTAGCGGCGTTTTGCGCTGGAGCAGCAGCAGCGGCAGCAGCAGCGTCCGGCTTGGCTGGAGCTGGGGTCACCTCTTTCGGTGTAGCCACCGCCGCTGCTGGAGTAGCAGCAGCAGGTGCCGCCGGAGCTGGAGTGGCCGCAGCCTCCTTGGTATCATTGCCACCGATGTTGAACCACGCCGACATAAAGTGCGGGATCTTGGCCTTCTTCGCACCGTCAAGCTTGAGCTGCTGCACAGGCTCCATCGGCGCACCAAGGAACTCGGTCGAGTTGCGACGATCGCGACGGCCGCGGTTGCCGTCGTTCTTCACAGTCGCAATATCATTCGTGTCCGCAGCGGCGGCGGTAGCAAGTGGTGATGCTGGCTTCGCGGCAACAGCCTTTCGCGCCGCCGCCGCCTCCTGTTGGGCCTTTACGGCCGCGTCGTATTTCTTCTTCTCGTCTGCGTCTGCCTGCGCCTTGAGCTGCTCCTGGCGCTGCTTCTTGCGGATTTCTTCCTGCAATGCGAGCTTCTGCTTGAGATCGAGCGTCGCAACCTCCGAGTCAAACGACGCCGCTGGCTTGCGCTGATTCGCAGCAGCAGTGCCGCGACCACCCGCGGCAGGGACGCCGACCGCGCCAATGCCGACGATATTCGGGTTCACCTCGTCCTTGGTCGTGCGCTTCTTGACCTCGAAGGTCGTCGACATTTTGATGGGTGAGCCGACTGTGCCGAAGAAGTTGGCCATCGGCGCGTTCGGGTCAATGTTTGTGGGCTTGCGGCGACGCTGGAACTGCATCTTGCGCGCGTTCGCGTTCGCACCGCGCAGCTTGTTCTCCTTGTTCATCATCCTGCTCGTGCTGCTGTAGCGGTTGGACTGTTGCTAGTGCTGATGGGAAGGTAATAGATGGCTCTAGAGAGAGAGAGAGAGAGAAAACGACGATGCAAAGGAAGATACACGCGTGAGAACGAAAAGCGATGAGCGCACGGGGCACGACGCAACAAGCGGAATGGCAGAGCGAGCGAGAGGTCGCGCCCGCCCGCGCCCGCGTGTGCATGGCTTGCTGCTGTACCTGCTGTCTGCTGGCTCGTACTGCTCGTCCTCTGCCGTCGTCGGTCAGTCGGTCGGATGGATGGATCTGCTTTCTTTCTTCTCTGCTGCGGCCGGAAAGAACGAGAATAAACGACGGCGGGCGTCTCTCCAGCAGGCGACTGCGGAACGGCGTCCCATACAAACTCGCAGTGGGAGAGAACAGCAGCAACGGGTGGGTCGCGCTGCCATCTGCTGAGGTTCAAGCGGCGCGCGATTCCTCTCCCGCAGCTCGTTGGAGAGACATGCGAGCCAAATGGGAACGAAGGGAATTCCCACAGCGTTAACATCGGAGGAAGACGCAACATAGAGTGCGTACAACGGAGCTGCTGCTGGATGGATGATGCGGCCGGCATGTGGCGTTCGTTGGCTTCCAAGCAGCAGCGTTTGTTTGGGAGGAAGGTGTTCAGAGATGGATGATGTGGCGTTTCGGAAGGGGAATGGGATCTTCCTGGCTTAAATTCGAAATATCAATTCAAGTCCGCAGATGATGATATGTCTGCACGGTCCTCTAGGTACTGTACTATGAGTCATGCGGATTTAAAACTGGTGCAGCGCGATTGGCATGTGTTGGTGGAGTGCGGTGAGTGAGTGAGTGTGCAAGTGACTGCTGCGCTGCGATGGGTTGAGTTGAGTTGTTCTCTGGATGCGAGCAGCGCTAGAGAGCGTGAAGCGTCTGGGTCGTCGTCCTTTAGCTTATGCTGTCTGTCTGTTGATCAATCGAATCTACGCTCGATCTGCAAGCCTCCTGTCTGTCTGTCTGCCTGCCTGCCATTGCGAGCGAACTTTTCTGCAAGAGACTCTATCAGACCAAAGCGACTTCATTTGAAAAGAAGCCTCCATTCTCGCACATTCTCGGACGCCAAGAGAATCCCAGCTCCTTTTTTAGTGATGAAGATATCAGCTGAAATATGTGGATTTGGGACATTCTTTTAGACCCGAAGCGGATTTTGCAAGGTGGGATCCGCAAGAGACGACACCACTGACGAGTACGATGGTATTCTCAAAAGTGTGTGACATCAATCTGAAGTCCAATGAGGGGCTCGTCGTGACGCGGGTCGAAAAAGAACGAATGGCATTGTGTTGAGAGGCTCGATTTTTGCCTTTCAAACTGGTTCGCAACTCTCATCCGTCTATCTGATACCTACATCCAAGATGGGTTCACTTTTGCATATCACTTCATGTTGGTATGAGGCATAGTGAGCTCTTGTGCTCGCGCGAAACCTCACCTTTTTTTCGTTTGCAGGCTTGATTTGCCTCAACATCATCATCGCAGCCTTTGATTATAATGAGCAGTGTCCTGGCTCTGTTGTTGCCACGCACGAAATCTCGTTCGGATCAACTCTCACCCGTGATCCTGTCAGCGCCGATGGCGTGTACGAGCTGGCTGGTGGTGTAGATGCGTCCAGTTGCGGGCATCGCCCGGGAAGGTGTCCATTTTCCTACTTGTCACTTGATGGCTGTCCATCGCTCACTTTAAATCGTAGGGCTGACCACCCGATACGACTGGCTGGCGAACTGGTGCGGCTCTGAAACTTTTGGAAGCCATTTCTGAAGCCATGCTCTGCGCGCCCGCTGCCTTTCGGTCTTGAAGGCGCAGAGCATGGACGGCTTCTGCAGTTTCTGCGGCTCCTATGCGCGCGTGAAAATAGATGCTTTCAACATTTTTCGCCAACATTTTTGCATTTTTGGTATCTCCCGTGCGTGACTCGGCTGTGGTCTGCATCAGTGCGGATTTAAGCGAGATTAAATTCGTGCAGCAATCACATGCGACAGACAAGCAAGAGTGATGGCCGTGATACCTGCTTGCAGCATGGAGGCCTGGAGCTCCGCGTTGCATTACGCACTGACTCGTGATTCGACGCGCGCCTGTGGCAAACAGAAACGCAAAAACAAAACAACAGCAGCCAGACTCACTGCAGCGTTGTTCAATTTGGAATTCGGTCGTGGTACCCAGGTACAGTGCCAGGCTCAGCTTCCTCTTCATGCAGCCTCACCACAGGAACGTCACCGCCTAGTTACACGCGAAACTGCGTCGCCAGTGGCCGCAGAGACAGCTCAACTGGCTAGAGTTTACTTGGTTGGCTGGCTTACGACTGCTTTTGCCAAAAAGCAATGGTAGGCTTGCATCTGTCGCAGGATAGCTCATGCAAAGCGGATTGTGGATATAACGCACACCAGGTATGCCAACCAACTGGCACCCTGTTCTTCTGAAGCGACAGTTTAGGCTGCTGTGGTGGTACATGTGAACTTTTGATGGTCTTCCTCTCTTTAGCGGTACTTCCGGATACATGCAGCTCACGAATCGACAGCTTCAGGTCTCACCGAGTTTGATTCGTGTCAAATCGGACGTCACCGTTGAGTGCATGGCATGATGGGATTGTGCCCCATGGGGGAGAAGCAAAATGTATCCATGTCAGTTCAACTCCATCCTACTCATTCCTTCCAAAGCTGATGCGACTCCGTCGGTCATCATACGTGATATAGTATGCGACTGGATCTGGAGCACTTTCTCTCTTCTCCGCCACATGAGTCGCCTCAGTCGGTGACCAACATGAGAGCCACTACTCCTCGCAAACGCGAGTGCGGTGGCAAACATGAGAGCCATAGGGGCCAGGACACAGCTTAGAGATTTGTTGTGTGTGCGATCACTGCTTTAGGATCTAGACACTTGATAAGTGGTTGTGTGAACTAGCGAGATTGAATCCCTTTCCGAGCAGTTGCCGCACTCGGCGCACGAGCGTCCACGCTGATGGTTCAGAATGCTGCGATGGTGTGTGTACACAGCAGATTATCGGACATGGCTCCACCTCTGGTGAGTGAAGTGCTTGATCGTTACAGGAGACTCGACAACACAAGCGCTTGTGCTGGGCGCACTGAGTTGGCGCACTGAGTTGCGTCCAGGGACTTTTGATAAATGTACCCATGCGTGGTGAGCCCAATCATTTTTGCGGGCCGCTCGCTACGTGTGGTTCCCAGCCACCAGACGTTCACCCACAACTCACCCAACAATCCGCGAATGACACTTCATCAGTTGTTGCGATCTTCTCGCGCGTACGTGCACTCGCCTTTGTTTTTATTTTCGCCGGTCTCTGGATAGCCAAGCGGGCAGCGCATGCTCAGCTCTCAGCAGCCCCATTCAGGATGCGCGCGCGCATGGTGGTGGCTGCCGAATTGCGAGAGCATAGGCATAAATCAGGCACAAACCAGATCACCGATTGATCAGCGAAAGAAATCGGAAATCCGATACAATCATTGATGTCATTATGAAACTGATGTTATATAATAACCTTTCAAAATCCATATATATTAAACTTTAATTGAAATAAATTTAAGCTTATATAAAATATGTATAAAATTGTTTCCTTTATTTTATATCTTAAAGCTGATGTTTCATACTGAGGACACTTAATGCTCTTAAAGCCGTTGGATTGCAGCGAAACCACCACAACAAAATTGCGATCAAAACTACGACCTTTACCCACCTACCCACCTAAAACTGGCTTCTTTGCCTTCCTCTTCAGTTCGCTCCGAATAGTGGCCGTCTGCTCCAACCAGATCGCACGGCTGCACTTGCTGCACGTCTATACTGAAAGCAGGTTAGATGCGGTCGCCTGGCCGCTATCGAGTGAGCTGCTCGACTAAGGCGGGAATATCAGCATCACACATGAGTTGTCGAGCCTGGCTGAATAAAAAATCAGGACTACCTGTGTGTGGCCTCGGTGCAATCGCCAGTCTCCAATCTTCCGGCTAGCACGCACGTACGCTCTCGCTTATCTGCGAACGCGTCCGCACTTGCTCGCTCCTAGCCGCACGCATCGCAGCTGTGGCGCAGGCTCGTTCGATAGGAAAACGGCTGTCCGCACGCACGCGATTGGGCCGCTCGCTTCTACTGTACCAAAGCCCGAAACCGTCGGATTGATTTCGCCACAAGCACTTCTCTCCGCCAGCGAACTTGCGCGCGCTGTCTCTGCCAGGTCAGTCTCCTTTTCTTAGCGGCTCACGCAAAGCAAGAAGAAGATCCTACCAGCCGCGACTCCCGGCTGAGTGCGTCCGTCTGTCGCTCCTGCGCATGCCCGATATGCTGCTGAGTGGATGTGTGCGCTAACATGTCGTCCTTATCGTGTGTCTCTCTCTATAGGATTCCTACCAGAGAGCAGCAACCGCAGCACTTCGCCACCTCGTTCGTTCTCGACCGAGTTGTTTAGTTTGCGTGACGGGAAACAACCTTTGTTGTTTCTGGATTGCAAGCCATACAACACGCGCCTGATCGACACGCTGCACGCGCAACGTGCATGAACAACCCACCGGAAACCCCCTATATTATGGAAGCGCGCACCAGTTCCTTTGTCGAGTTACAGATGACCCCAAAGGACACGACCCGCAAGTCGCGTGCCACCAAGCACTCTGCTGGCGACCGCCACAGCCACAGCCACAGCCAGAGTCCCAGCATGATGCGCGCCAGCGGTGCCACGCGCCACTCGACCGTTGTGTACACTGAAGAAGACGCGAACGCCATGATCCTCAAGGCGAACTCACCACCCAACTACAACGGCGGTTTTGACGGTATGTTGTTGCTTACGACAACAAGTGCTCCTCTTGTTCAGGGTTGCGTTGCGTTGCGCGATTGTTTGTTTGCTTGCTTGCTCACCACCGACTTGTGCTTCCCTTCATACCTGCTTATCCAGAGATCATGAAGCAGATCCGTGCCAAGTCGTACTACACAGACCAGTTCCAGCGCATCCAGCAGCAGACCGAGATGGGCAAGCTGCTATCGTTCTCAGACGTGGCGCCGACGTACTACGAGTCCAACTATCTCAATGTGGCGCAGGAATCGTCACTCATGCGCGTGCGCATCTGCTTCGCCATCGGCCTCGTGTCGCTCGCGATCTTCTACGCGCACGAGTACCGCTCGGGCATGTGGGACGTCAACCCGTCGCTGGGTCGCACTGGGGAGAACAAGCATGTGATCCAGATCCTATCCTTCGGTGTCATCCTCCCCGTGTTCCTGCTCGGTATCCTGCTCTCGTACACTCCCCTGGGCAAGCGCCATCTCGAGGCCATGACCATGGCCGTGTTCATCATCGTCGCGAGCATCATGATCGCCAAGAAACCCATTGAGAAGGTCAAGGGCCCGGTCATCCCGCTGCTCATCCTGCTCATCCCGATCTTCGGCATCACGCGCATGCGCTTCGTGCGCAGCTGCCTCATCGGCTGGGGCATCTTCTTTACCTATTTCATCACGATGCTCGTCGCGCGCAAATACCTGCCGAATGGCGGCAGTAAGTTTGACAGCACGACCGACATCTCGTACCAGTCGATCAACTACGGCATCTCGGTCATCGGTGGCATGGTCTCACAGTACCGCCAGGAGCTGCTGCGTCGTCGTAACTTCTGCCTGCAGCTGCCGTTCTCGGGGACAATGGACTCGGACGCCGTGGCGGACCTCAAGGCCGACAAGTTCAGCAAGAAGGCACTCATGCACCTCTGGTCGCAGAAGTTCCGCCACCCGGAGGTCGAGGAGTGCTTCTACCGCTACTGGTACCTCATCGACCCGTTCCCGTACGAGAACCCGAACTCGGGCTCGCTGCATACGGGCGTCTTCCGCACGATCCGATTCGCGATCTACACACTACTGCTCAACCAGCTCGTGCTGCTGCTGCAGGACATCAAGTTCCTGCAGGTGAACCCGGATCGGTTTGTCGACAGCTCGGACTTTGATTACGCGCTCGTCCTGCGTTTCGGCATCACCGTGCCGCTCTACCTCTCGGCCGCGCTCTTCATGTACTTTATGGGTAAGGCATTCTACGCCAAGTGGGTCAAGGAGGCTGAGGACGCCAAGAACGCCGCACTCACGCGTGATTCGATGTTTGTTGCGGAGATTGACGGCGCGCCGGTAGACGCGAACGCCGTGAACGCGCAATTCCCTGCGAGCAATGGCGACACCGTGCGCATGAAGCTCGTGGTGGACGCGGCACGCATCAAGGACAAGTCCAAGGACCGCGTGCTCGAGGTGCTGATCAACAAGGGCGGCTACGTGCGCTCGACGCAAATCTTCTCGGCGCTCGTGATCGCGACCCATGTAGCGTGCATGGGCATTCTGTTGCTCATTGTGTCGACGGGCGCCAAGTCGGACGTGATCCGACACACGGAGAACACGTCACCGGGTAAGCCCAAGCCTGTGTATTACATGGGTTTCCTCAACGCCGTGCTCTTCGCACACCGCTCGGGCTTCCGCGTGCGCTTCATCTACGCGACATACACGACCGCCGTGGTGGCCATCGGTATCATCATTGCCGCGAGCTCCCTCTCGCCCAACTACTACCTCGAGTACGCCGGGTACGTGGTCGTGATCCTCGTGCTCGGCATGATGATCTCATATGAAGAGGAGAACCTGCGCCGCAAGTTCTTCGTGCTCAAGTCCATCCGCACGCTCGAGTTCGACGAGTGGTTCGCCGTCGTGCTGCGTATCCAGGGCTGGGTCAAGGAGCGCTTCCGCAAGAAGCTGCGCGAGATGCGCTCCAAGGGCAGCAAAGAGATTGCGAGCGACATGATCAAGGCCGAGAGCAGCAAGAAGCAGAAGAAGCCCAAGGCTCCGCCGCCGCTCATGAACACATCGGCGCAGATGGCGCAGGCCTCCAAATTTGGCATGTACTCGCAGATGGCCAACATTGTCATCGCGCTCGTGGACGTACTCACGTCTTAAGCGAGCTAAGAAGTGGACGGGTGATGGGAATGGAGTTGTTGCGCACACGGCCGCGAAGGAAGGGACCGAAGACATCACAAAAAGACACAAGTGCAACACTCCCAGGCAGCAAGTCTCTTCATTCGAATCCGCAAGAAGCAAAATCCCACACCACATCAGCACGAACCGTGAAGTCGTTCTGGCAAGCTCAGTGAAAGGGATGAGGGAAAAAGAGAAGTCACAGCAAACGAGAGAGAAGTCGAAGTTGTTCATTTTGAACTGAAAATATACTTTTTATGTAGCTCATCACTGCCACAGAATGTAGAGCAAGGGCGTTGAAGCGCTAGTCCTCGCCAGTGACGCGGACCTCCCGTGCCGTGTTCCCAGCATACCCACCTCCATCGCTTCCTGATCGGTGCAGCGCGCATTATTGTTGCATTGAGCGGGATCGCGTAGACTTGAACGTCCGCGCCCTGCACTCCCTGCCAAAGAACTGCAGGCCTTTTGCCCGTGCAGACTCCTGTGATCGTTGCCATTTGTGTGGCGGCACGCCCGGAGTCGAGGAGGATCTAGGGCATGTGTGCTTTGAAGACCACCAAGCTGACCGCGCATGCGGTGACCAACGTCAAGGCTCTTACAAACACAAGAACCGCAAGAAGCTGCCCACCACCCTTCCTCCCGAAATACTACTACCTGCTGGCTACGATAGATACCTAGCGTGGGCTCAGCATTCCCTCCTTGACGCAAACGCTCGATACAAAAGGTCGCAGCATCGTCCTGCTCGATTTGTATGCGTCAGTGGTGACTGCGAGGTGCGGATGTGTGTGCATAGCCGTGCTGTGCTGTGCCAGTGTGCAGGAACTGAAATGGTAACACAGTATGTGGCTTGTCGGAGAGCGTTGGGTGGTGGGACTAGCTGCATTGTATACACGTATGGCGAGCATGAGGACCGAAGGCGCCCGAACTTGGACGGTTTGCGATGCGACCGGTACTCCTATTAGCACTGGTGCTCGAACAATGCACAGAAATTTCCGATGGAGAAGAAGACTACGATAACCTAAGCGTCCTTTCTGCATTCTCCCTCTCAAACTGTCGTCCGCATGGCACCTGGGTCCGAACAAACCAAGGCAAACACTCCTTCTCTAGCGGCCTTTGCTGATACCGCGGCGTCGTTGGTCGCCGTGCAATAGCCACGGGCGCAGCTCGGTGCTTCGGGTTTCTCGTCGGTTTCTTCCTGCAGTGGGGTGATGGCGCAGAGTCGACGATCCAAGCCTCGCCCACTCTTCGTGCTTCACAGTGTCTGAGGCAAAGCTGGCGTAGACTTCGAGGACGATTAGGATACTCTATATATGCAGATAGGTATGCCGGTAGATTTAGGAGCATGCTTGTAATGTTGGCGGCCTTGGTTGTTGTGTATGAGGCAAATTGGAAAGTGAGGTTATCTGATCGGCTTAAGCAAAAGAAAGCAAAGAAAACACAGACTGATAAGAACGAAGAGCGAGCGCTGTTGGACAGAGGCCAACACATGAGCTGCTGGTGGCAGGTGCAGTCATGGATTGTGGATGTTGGGTACTGGATTCAGAATGTGAGGCTGTGGCGTGAGGATGCACTTTGATGGCAATGCCTAGGCATGGCGACGCAGTGGGACTAGGTGATGTGTTACAATGCTCCTCGACCGCGCAGTCGATGCCAGGAGATGATCACTTTAACATTTGACTTACAAGACGCGCCAGCTTCCATCGAGCAAGAAGAGCGCAGCAGAGAGCAAAGAGACAACGGACACGACGACAATGAGCTCGACCTCCAGCAGCAGCAGTACTAGCAGCAGCTCCACTGCCAAGGCGGCGGTGCAAGAGATCGCGATTGCTTTGCCAAAGTCTCTCAGACTCCCTGTCCTCACTCCAGAGCCATGTGTTCCGACTGCCAGTAAGCAATGCGGTAACTACTGGTACGTGGAGTCGACGGTCAAGCTCCAACAACTGCTCGCAGGAAATGTGAACCACACACTCGTGGACCCAGCCACAGACCCCATCGTCGCTGTATACTTCCACGTGGCGAGCGAGACCGTCGTCTTCGCCAGTGACGCCAGCTTCAGCGCCAATGCGTCGAAGCTGGCGGCCGTCACGATCGCGCTGGGTGGCTCCAGCTCGTACAGTGCGATCATCCTGCACTTGACTGCGGCCATGAACCAGGAGTTTGTGCTTGCCGTGCTGAGTGAGCTGCTCGAAGACGCGGCGGTCGTCAAGGTCCTGAGTTGCA
>JAADWP010000783.1:0-15300 GCA_023336215.1 Globisporangium iwayamae | reverse complement strand
TTGCCGCTGCCTCTGTTATCGCCGCTGCCGCTGCCATCACCGTCGCCGGAGCTCGTTCCGGGGGATCGTTTTCGTCGCATTTCGCTCGTCGATGTATGGCCGGAAGCTTTTTTATTATTGGTTTCTGGATGCCTGGCGCGGGAGTGGTGGGGTATACTATACTATACACAGTGGGTTCCGCCGGATAGAGTGCTGTGTAGAATCAGGACGAGTAGGACCTGGAGGAAGGACATTTTTCGCATATTCTTTTTTTTTCAAATCGCAGTCTGTAACAACATCCACTCTCTTATTCATTCGGCATTTATGATTGATCGAAGGGCGGATTTTTTATGGGATTCCAAAGCATTCGTTGGCTTGGCCTTGCAAGCAAACAAGAAAGCGAGTAACAGAAGAACCAAGAAGCAATGGGCGTGTCGTTCGGGAACGCGGCGCTGGACGACGCCATCCGCCTGCTGGGCACCGAGTTCCAGGGCTCGAACGAGAAAGTCGTCATCGGCCAGTATGTTCACTCGTTTCTCTATCGCTTTGCTGCAAGCCGTGCGATGCAGCATATCACTGGTCGTTCGGTATCTTTTCGTTTTGGATCTACTTATTTATTGATGGTGTGTATGTGCTTCTTGATTGAAGAAGTGAGGCGGAGAAGGATGTGCTCGAGCGCCACGCGGCCAAGGGCAAGCAGCGCGCGTTCGTGGGCTCCCTTATCGGTGGCGCAGCCTTCGCGGGATGTGCGTGACGACACTTTATCTATTCGTCCGTGGAAGCCTTTCCCGTGTGTCATTTGTGTGCTCATCTGTTGTCTGTTGGTATTGTTTGTGGTATATCAGTCTGGAAGGCCACGGGCGGCAAGCGTCGTGCCATTGGCGTTGTGACTGCTGCGAGTACGTTCTGTCGATTAAGCTGTGTATGGGTTGCTAGCGAGAGCATTGGGTGACCTTGTGTGTGCTTCTTGCAATACAGCCGGTGGTTTTGTCGGCATGACGTACGGCCTCTTGAGCATTCGTCAGGGGCTCTTCACGGAGCTCCTGACGCTGCCAGATGAGAAATCGCCCTTTGCGGCTCGCGCAAGGCAAATGTGAGGATGCCTGGGCTGTTGTTGTTTCATATT
Source organism: Globisporangium iwayamae (assembly GCA_023336215.1). Taxonomy (NCBI): domain Eukaryota; phylum Oomycota; class Peronosporomycetes; order Pythiales; family Pythiaceae; genus Globisporangium; species Globisporangium iwayamae. Next base: position 14,195 of record JAADWP010000783.1, on the reverse strand, counting down.
GTCGTCTAGCAATGTTTTTAGTGTGAAGCGTTAACCTGATCACATTATTGTTTGGTTTGAATGCTGTTAGCCTTCAAGAGAAGCTGCCGTCGAACGCGTTTGTGCTCGAAGTGAAGGAGCAGATGAAGCAGAAGGGCACGTACAAGTACGTGCGCCCGGTTCATCCTTTTGTGCTACACCTCGCTATTAGCTGACCACCATTAACATGTTGTCTTGCTGCATAACAACAACAGTGACTCCTGGAACGAGAGCTACACGCGCAATCCGTTTCAGACTCCATCGATGAGCAGCTCTTCGGACAAGAACTCGGACTTTCTGGTCACATACCAGGGCCAAAAGGATGGCGAGCAATCCTTCAAGATCGAGCGCAACATTCCTTCGCCTCCTCGTCAGCAGTCTGAGCCAGAGTTTGACCCCGACGAAGGTACTTCTGCTTCTGGTGGCAAGTCGTTCTTCTTTGGATCGACGCAACCGTCGTCGGAGTTTGGCCAGAACGACAACAGCGAGCTCCCACCATTGTCACGTGACCCGTACGCGCACTACGAGACGGACGCGCGTCAGCAGCGCAGAGGAGGCCCGCGCAACGACGACGATGAGTATTTCTTCGACGCACCACCGAGCGACGACGCGCCAGCAAAGCCCACCAGCTGGGAGGAGATCCGACGCCGAGCTGCTGCCTTGCAACCGCGCAAGTGAGACCACACATGAAGGCTTTAAACCTTCGATGTGGTTCATCATCGCCCTGGATTTGTAGGAAAACTTCCGTCGATAAGCACAACACGCATGAAGTCTGATTTCTTTGCGCTTGGACCCATTCACCCTTGGAGCTACCGGTATAGTTTTGCGACTGGGAGTTACGCCGCTAACGTCTGGAGAGGTTGCGCTTGCTGGAATCGTCTCGTCAAGCTTGCCTCGTGACTCTTCACGGGCTCGTGTGTTCAAATCGCAAAAGGCAGATTAAGGACTCCACGCCTTGATCCAATGCAGAGTGAGCTTAACCCGCCATCACCTCGGCCTTGTCCACGCGCAACCACATCTACTGGGGTCTCTACTCAGCTTCCAGCGAGCGACGATGAGCTGTGCAGGGCATTGGCGCCAACGCCACACAAAAAGAAGTCGCTCGTCGAGAAGGCGTATGGTGGCACCTTCTCCAAGCATGCGAAGCTAGTAGGATCTACCACTGGCTCCAAAGCGATCTTGTTTGAAAGCTTCCAGTCCCAGGAAGAGCTCAAGGTGCTCAAGGCGATTGTCGCGCGAGAGGAAGGGCTCGATCAGCTGCTAGAACTCTGCAGCTCTTTTGAGGAAGACTGCAGCGTCGAGCTGCTGGAGACCATTCTGCAGGTGCGACAGCTGAGCTTGGACACGATCGACGCTATCGCAGGCTGGCGACGGCGCATGGTGCAGAAGCTCCCGTTCTTCTGGCGGAATGTGAATTACGTGCTCAAGATGCCGTGCGACCTGGACTTCCTGAGCCGGAGCCATTTGGCGATCGCGGCAATGGACGGCGTGCGCCTCGTGAAGCGCAACCCGTTCTCAACGATCGGCGGCCTCGACCAGAGCATGAGCGCATTCTGGCAGCTGGAGCTCCCGGAGGAAGACGATCTGCCTGTGCTGCTCGACTCGACGTCCTTCGCTGCGAGCGTAGGCATTAGCATCGACCTGCCGTCCAAGATCCGCATGGCGGAACACTTCCTGCTACTTGAGGAGAAAAAGTTTGGGAAATTGTCGAAGGCCGACGCCGCGATGCTCGACCATCGCCTGGAGACGCTGGTGAAAAGGGAGGCTGAGTTCGCGACAAAGAGCAGATTTGGGAGCGTCAAGGGGGAGGAGAAGTAAAGCCAATGAATAGCACCAACTGATGAACATTGAAGCAGGTACCCGTGAATCAGCCTTACGTGCTTACCTGCTAGTCGTACTTGGTGAGGTCCAGCGTCAGGGACTTGGAACGCTGCATTGAGATGTCCTTGCAGATGCCCACCAGCGCATCCGCTTTCTCGTAGAACGCGTCCTTCAGCGAAATCACGACGCACTGGAAGTCGCAGTTGGCAATATACGTCGACACTTTGTTCACGTTGACGTTGTCGAGTGCTGCATCTACCTCGTCCAACACGAAGAACGGTGACGGTCGGTAGTTGTGGATCGCGAATAACAGCGCCAGCGCCGCAACGGTCTTCTCTCCGCCTGACAGCTGCTCCATCTCTCGAAATCGCTTCATCGGCGGCATGGCGTTGTACTTCATGCCATTTAAATACGGCTCCTCCGTGTTCTCTAAGTTCAGGTATGCAGTTCCGCCCAGCGGATGCTTGGAGCTCTTCGTCAACTGCTTGTACGTCTTGTCGATGACGCCCGAGATGTGGTTAAAAGCTTCCATAAACCGCTCGAAGCGAGCTGCCTTCACCTTCTCGAACCCGGAGGCTGCTTCAAACGATCGCTGCTTCACTCGCTCGAGTTCGTCTTCCTCCCTAGTAATTCGATCCTGGATTTCACCAAACTTCTCCAGTGCGCGCATGTTCGGCTGCATTCGCTCCAACTCCGACAGAACCTCGTTAATCCGCTCCTCGTATCTCGAATTGATCCGATCGTACTCCCTCTCGTCTTCGACCACGACAGCATCTGGCAGTGACGAGAAGTTGATCTCTTTGTTGGCATACGGCTCCACTGCTTGGTTCGTCAGCATCCCTTCAGAACTTGCTTGGGTTAAGCTGCCCATGTTGTCAGTCGCCGAGGAAGGCGCGCTCAGACTAACATCCTCCATCTCCACGTCTTCATTGCCATCCTTCGTACCAACAACAGGTATCTTCACTTGATCCAGCGACGCTCGTTTAAGGATCTCGTTCTTCTTGTCTTTCAGTCGATCCAGCGCTGTCTCTTCCGAAGCGATTTTCTTCAGGATGACACCCTTCCTTTCTTCGCCCTTCGCCTTTCGCTTCCCAATCGACTTCAGCTCCACTTCCAGCTCGTCTAGCTTACTTGTCATGGTTGCGAGCTGTGCTATCTCAGTCTTCTTCTGTCCGACAATGGCTGCAAGCTTTCTCTCCAACGAGTGCTCCTGCTTTGCCAAGTCCTTTAGACGCTGCTTCTCGTGTGCGGCTCTTTCAATAGCGTCTTGCAGTGGCATCTCGTAATCCTGCGCTTCAAGATAATCGATTTGAGCTTCGAGCTTCGTCATGTGCTCAGCAATCTTGCGTCTGGTCTCCATGTGCTTCTGTTTACGCTTCAGTACTGTCTCTTCGTACACACGGATACTGTCCACACCCACTTGCTCGCTGAAATCGGCAAACATCTCGTCTTCGACACTGTGAATCTTCTTCTCCAAAGACAGGATCTTCCCCTTTCGCGAACCGACAGCAGCTTCAAATTTGCGCAACTCTGGCGTGATGCTCTGCTCGATACGCCCTTGCGCTTCATCAATGCGTTGCTGGATCTTGGGTTTCTTTCCCTCGGTCGCGATGAGATCAGCCTTTGCGTAACGCAACCGATTTTGCATGCCTTCCATTTGCGTTCTCAGCGTCTGCATCTTCGAGTAGCTTCCACCATGCTTCTCCAGCGAGTGCAACTGCTCGGCAAGCTCATCCTTCTGCTGCTGCAATGCATCGATCTCCTTTTCATCCCATCGCCCTGCACGCGCGACGTCGCCATGGGTCTTGCCACCCGTCATGCTGCCGTTCTTGCTCACCACCATGCCATTCGTTGTCACAGCCTTGACTTTCTCGTTCTGGTTGAAGCACAGGTCACGGGCAATGTCAATCGAGTCGCACACCACAGTGTCACCAACAGCATACAGCAGGGCCGGCTCGATCTCTGGGTCGCACTCGATGACATCCACAACCAACTTGATGTTGTCACCCAAGTTTCGGAAACGCTCGTTGATCGGCTTAATGCGGATCTTGTCCAACGGGATAAACTGCGCGCTTCCTGAGCGAGACTCGCGGAGATACTGAATACAGTCTTGTCCGGTTTTGTAGTCGACGACAACAATGGCGTCCATGTGCTTTCCTGTCGCGACAGTCACCGCCATGTTGTACTTCCGCTGAACAGGTTTGCACAGATCGACAAGACGACCACGTACACCAGGAAACAGCCTCTTGAGAGTCTCAATCATTTCTGCTTTTCGGCTCTCCGCCTGCGACTGTCTCTTGTCGTCCTTCAAGTCGCGCAACTTGTTGTTAACACGTTGCAACTGCTCCTTCAGCTTCTCTTTCCGTTCAGCCTGGCCTTGAATCTGAGTAAAAACGTCAATTAGGGGTTTGTTCATTCATACCACAAGCTTTTCAGCAACTCGCATAACACTCACATCAGTCTCGGCAGTGCGAGCATCTCGTTCAGAGTCGATGATTGTGCGTTCAGTCTGAGCGATGACGTCTTTCATCTAAGCAAAAGAGGCAAAATAAACATATAGTTTACAGGAGATACTGGTGAGTCAGCCTCAGCACAGCATCCGCAGTTTTCACACCTCACACATCGTGTGGACTTACGTTTCGGATGCGTTCATCCGCAACTTTCATGTCTTCTGAGAGCATGTCGCAAATCTTCTCGTTCTCTTTCAGTTCCTGGGTAAGTGTCTGCACTTTGTTTTGATCTGCAGTTTGCTGGCGCAGAATGGAATCCAACTCGTTGCGCAACAGGTTCGTCTTGATCTGCACGGTTTCCTTGATTCGGTTGTACTCCTCCAGTCGATCAGTGTCATTCAGGAGAGACTCTTCAGCGTTGTCGCTGGCGCTTTTCTGCTGAGCCTCCAATTCTGCTTTCGCGGCAGCCAGCTCCTTGAGATCGCTCTTCAGTGCACTGATTTCGCCCGTTTTGCCGCCCAGCAGCTTCTTCATTTTCATCTCCGTCTGTTCCGCTTCTAGGATCTTCTTCTGAGAGTACTTCGACTGCTCACGGAGTCGGATCATGCGTGGCTCGACTTCGTCTATCTCATCTTGGACTTCGTGAATACGCTCGCGGATCGCTTTGATTTCTCGAAGTCCGTTGCTATGCTCTTTCTTTTTTTCTCTGTATGCCTTCGTGATCGACTCCTCTTTTGCACCAAATGCGAGCAACTCGTCTTGGTACGCCTTCAGAGTTTCTTCTCGGCTGTGCATATCGTCTTCAACCTGGAACAGCTGCCACAAATAGTGCTCGACGCGGATTTGACTCTGTGATGCAAGCACAAGTTCGTCACTTCATGCAAATCAACTAAAGAGTATTTACAGTAGCAACCGCCACACATACCACCGCTCGCCCTTTCGCTTTGAACGCTTCAGCTTCCTCTTTCTGCTCCTTCACCATTCTCTTCTCGGCGACAAGACCTTTCTTCTTCTGATAAGCAAAGATTGCATTCTCCTCCGCTGCATTCTTCTCTTCAAGCAGGCGCTCATACTCCTCCCTAAACAACTCACCAAACACGCCAATGAGTATCAGAAAAGTCAACAATCGTAACGACACACACTGCAGTTTTTGCGTGCTCACCGTAGTTCATCGGAGGTCGAAATTTGCTCGAAGAGTTTGGTCAGCTCCTCGGGGCTCTTTGACGCGATCGACTCCACGTCACCCTGAAACACGAGAAAGTTTCGCGCTTTGACTAGGATCCCGATCTCTTTGAGCTGCTGCTGGTACGCCTCGGCCGTCACGTCCTGATGGTTGATGCGGTACGAACCAACGCCCTTCTCCGAGATCAGACGCGTGAACAGGAGCTCGTCCTTCGCCTTGGCCCCCGGGATCTCGTCCTGGTTGAGTTCGTACACGAGCGTCACACAAGCCTTGAGGTTTGGGTCCGCCATGCTCTGTGGCGGCTTGTGCACCAGGTCCTTGAGCTGGTTCGAGCGCAGCTGGCGGCTGTTGACGCCCAGCACGAAACTGATGGCGTCCATGAGGTTGGACTTGCCCGAACCATTGGGCCCGATAACGGCTGTGAAGCGCTTGAACGGACCAACCACGTGCGCGCCGCCGTAGGACTTGAAGTTCTCGACCTCGAGCCGCGCGATGCGTCCCATTGCGCCGTCCTTCGAGTGTGTGTGTGCCCTTCTCGTCACTTTCGGCACTGCGGAATTGGATAAACCAAAAAGGAAAGCCCACGCGCCAAAAAGCAACATCCGAATTCAGAGTGGTCCACATTATTTCAGTTTCTACAATCGTTTTTAGGCACCGAGCATCGAAAGTGAGGTGGCTCACATTATTTTTATGCTTCCAGTCCGCCCAGCCAGTGAAACAAAGCCACTTTGATAAGCAAAACCAAAAAGGAAAGCAAGCAAACAAGAGAAAGAGAGAATGGCGGACGAAGTGCACAACGTGGATGACCTGACGGCACCGACGCTGCCACCCAGCGACGGTGCGCGCAAGTACGCGTGCAAGATCTGCCGCCACGTGGTCTTCACGAGCGACGACCTGCTCGACCACGCGCCGCAGCAGCAGCAGATCGCGATGCGCAAGGTACGACACAATGCGTTGCGTGCGTGTGCTGGATCCTTCTTCCCATCTGCATACGTTGTGAGCTAATTGCATCACGTATTGTGTTACTCTATAACCCGTAGAAAGTCAAGGACGTGAAGGTGAATGGCCACCAGACTTCTGGGCTGCGCCACGAGACGTGCTCGTCGTACTTCCTCGAAGAGACGCAGCCGTGGATGGACGAGGACCAGCTCGCCGAAGGCAAGATCCGATGCCCGAACGTCAAGTGCCAGGCGCGCGTGGGTTCCTTCGACTGGTGCGGCTCGCAGTGCTCGTGCGGCACGTGGGTCACGCCGTCGATCAAGATCACCAAGTCGCGCGTCGACCCGCTCTTCGCCGTCGCCGTGATCCCAATTGTTCAAAGCGTGATGATCGGCGCTGACAAGTCGTCGCCTGCTGTTGCTGCTGATGGTGAGACTGGGGCAGAGCAGAGCGAGCCAAGCAGCGTATCGCAGCAGCACTAGCAACCTCCATACAGTTCACGTGTTCATATATACAAATCGATAGTACCCTGTCTTACTGCTGGCTCGTGATTGTGCCCACTGCACATCTCGTCAGTTCATGTCGTAGACAACCACACCGCCGTCGTCGCCAGCAGCGACAAGCTGAGAGGATGTCGCCGCAATCGCCCGCACTGCCGCCTGATTCGCCCCGAGTCCGTACAGCAGCTTGCCTCGCTTCCAGTCGTGCACGTGCAGCATGCCGTTGCCCGCCCCGCTGAAGCACAGCTGACCGTGCAAGTACAGCGAGTAGATAAAGTCCATGTGCTCCGTGAAGTTGTGGACCACGTCAAACGATGCGCGCTTGTCGAGCACCTTGATCGTCCCGTCCGCTCCGCCCGTGATGAGAACATTCGCGTCCTCCGGCGATTCGCGAATGAAGCCCACGGCGCCGCACTTCCCACTGCGAGGGTCGATGTGGAGAGCCAAAGAGTGCGTTGGCGTCTTCTGGCGAGCGTCCCACACTTTCACGACGCCGTCCTGACCGCCAGAGTAGAATGCGTTTGCATCAGTGGTGATGTCCTTGCTACCCAGTACGCTGGTCGTGTGGCCTTTGTGCGCGCCAGCGAGCTTCTTGAGCACTTTCGCGCCTTCCAGGTCGATCAGGTGCACGCTGCCGTCGCGGTCGCCACATACAATGGTGCTCCCACCAATGAGAACAGACGCATCGAGGATCGGAGCCGAGCCTGCCTTGATGGAGCTGCACTCACGCTGCCGGCTGGAGGTGTGCTTGCCAACGTTCCACACGCGGATGGTCTTGTCGTACCCGGCGGTGAAGATCAGCTCGTCGTTTAGCGACTGCACAAGCGACACAGACCCGCTGTGACCCATCAGGTCTTCGCATTTCACGCCTGTGGCGTCCCACAGACAGAGCTTGCTGTCCATGCCACCCGAGACAATGCGGTTGTCAGCCAAGTGCGTCACGCACGTGACCCACTCCGAGTGGCCAAACTTCTTGGAATAGAGCGTCCTGGGTTTGTTGGCAGCGCTCATAGCCAGAGATCTGCTTCGGGAACGTGAAGATGATGACGATGCTGAGCGCAGTGGGATGACGTACAGCGCATGGTCGCTGCTGCCCACGACGACCTCTCGACCGTCTGCGCTCATGCTCATGCACATGAGTGGCTGGGCCGAGACAGAGTGTAGTGTTCCTTCTGGTGACATGGGCCCCTCCAGCCACGTGCCTCCAAGATCGCCAACCTGAGAATCACCAGTACCTGTCGATACGATCTCTGTTTTCATTGCCGCAGACGACGAAGAGCTGTCGGTGTCCTTACGATCCTCATCGCTACCACTTTGACCAACGGGCGTGCCTTGTCGGGCCAGCGCTGTCTTCTTATTGCTAGCAGTAGCAGCAGTAGCATGAAGCTCTTCGAATGCATCGTCGAACGCCTCCATGTACTTGTCATTCTGGCGATGCGACGCGTTGGCCGCGTGCGGCCCTTGTTGGCGACCAGCGCTACTCTTCGCTGCTGCGTTGGATGAAGAAGAGTGGGTAGGCGCCTGAATCTTCACGTAAGACAGCGAATCGTTGAGCGTGGTGGAGACCACGCGCTCGCCCGTGGACGCGTACTCTTCGAGCCGCACGACGCGCGGGCGCTGCTGGTTGCCTCGCGATGCCGCCATGCTTGTTGCAGCAGCTCGCAGCTCTCCTTTGAAACTCACACTCGCACTCCAACTTCAAACTTGGATCGAGTTCCATTTCCGTATAGAGTGGTGGGATCTACATCAGGGGTAGTTAGGATATAGGCTTGTGGGCCACACTAGATGAAAGTGTGAATGCAAAAGCACCAAACTTGAAGTTTAGAGTGAGAAAATCTGAAAATTTGTGAAAATCTGAGCCCAGATGTCGACACTTGTTTCAGAGTTACCACCGCTCAAGTGAAATCTGCTGGTAACGAATGCTGTGTGTGGCCAGTTTGCCTGACAAGATAGTGCATCCAAAGTGACCTGGATCTTGATCTGAAGTGGCTTCGTCATGCCTGACGTCTGACAGCGGTGCTCACCATTGAAGAATTCACAAATAGCACTGTGACACCTTAACAGACAGCACCATCAGCTCGCCACTAAGCCAAGCCCAGCCGCATCACCATCATCAACTCACTGGCGCGAGAGACTTTGAGGCAAACGAATAAGCTGGAGCGAAAGTGCTTGCAGAGCAGCAGGATACTTAGCATCATCCATCAAGATTGAGCTCGTCGTCACCCCTCTCTATCCCGATTCCCTCTATTTCTCAGCTTCCCAGTTTCCAAAATCACTTTCGAGAGGGGAAACGCGCTTTTTCCGTCCATCACTCTGCCATCATTTTGCAACGAGCTGGCATCTCATAACAAGCGAAATAGCAGTAGGAAGAAAGGAAGCGCGTGCCACGCATCTCTCTCTATCTGTTACACGTGTGGACGTGCGTGCGTGAGTGAGCGAGTCGTTCCTCCGTGTGCGCGCGTGTGTCTGTGTCCCTATCAGCGAGCGCATAGCGACCACTCGTCGGCGCATTTGACAGTTCAAGGGGACGACGCAGTGACCGAAGAGTACGTGGTGCATTCCAGTGCGGAGTTCACTCTACAAAGCTCAGTCAGCGTCTGCTGCAACTCTCCTGACGGCTGTGTCATTGAGGCAAGATGCAGAGTGTATTCGGCATTGCGAAGAATGTGAACGGGCGGCGCGTGGCGACCGCGTACCACCTCGGCGGTAGCGGCAGTGGTCGTGTTTCCAACAGCACTACAACTGCAACACCAAGCGAGCAGCAGCAGCTACAACCCGGGTCGGATGGCGTAATACTCTCGATGATGAAGACTCCGCAGTCCTCATCCCTGGTGTCGTCGCTCTCGTCTTCGTCGTTAGCGTCGCTCGGCGGACTGGAGAGCGGCACGAGCAGCGGCAGCAGTAGTCGACTCGGCACGCCAACTGCTAATGACAATGCGAATGCGGAACTCACGCGTCTTCATTCGACCCCGTTCCTGAATACGTCGAAGAACGACCAGGAGCAGGACTGGCACGTGAGCAAACACGGGAGCGTGGTGGACAAGACGAACCCGTTCATTGGGTACTTCCAGACAGGCCGTGATTCTCCGTCGTCTTCGATGCCGATGCCAGCAGGCTTGCCGCCTCGCTCCACCTCAGGCACTGGGCCGTCAATCTGTGAAGTGACGGCGACGCCGTACGCAGCGTTGCTGACTCAGCCCAAGCGGATCGTGGACTGGATCGGATCACAGAGTACCCGCTTGCCATCACTGTTTACGAAGCGCGAGCAGGGCGACAAGCAGATGTCAGCGCAAACCCAGCAGTTTGGAGACCAGCAAGGTGACAAGGAGGAGATCAAGGGCCTGTCGTTGCTGAGTTCGTTGAAAGCAGCGGCGACTTCGCTTGGTACGAATTCAAAGAAAGACACCGAGCAGCGCTCTTCGCAGCAGAAGAGCTCGCTGCCATCAACGGAGCTGCTCTCACTTCAAACTACCGTAACTTCTCGCTTGGAACAAGATTTTGAGCTGGTCGAGTCGCTGGGTCAAGGTGGCCAGGGCACAGTGTTCAAAGCGCGAAGCAAGATCGACGGTCGCTTTTATGCGATCAAGAAAGTCGCGCTGTCAAACACTGCGTTGGACGATTCGACGGAGCTGGAGCAAGCACGGCGCGAAGCTGTGTCCATGGCGGCGATTCCCCCGCACAACAACGTTGTGCGGTATCACACTGCATGGATCGAAGTCGAACCAGTCGAGAGCATCACGTCTTCGACAGCCAGTGTTCGAGGCTCGGACGTTCCGGACGAAGAAGAAGACCTGGGCTCGGAGCACTCGGTACAACATCCAAACGACGTGTCGTTCTCCGTCGCTTCGTCGGTATCAGAGTACGTCAACTTTGAGAACTCGTTCGGTGGATTCGACTTTGAAGATCCAAGTCAGTCCATGATGTCATACACGAACGCCAACGAAGACGAAGATGAATCCAGCAGCGATTCTGAGAAAGAGAAGCTCGCTGGCGTTGGGAAGTCCAAGTTGACGCTGTACATCCAGATGGAGCTGTGCGGCACTTCGGTCGGCTCTCCTGTTCGAGAAGAAGAAACCTTCGACCGCTTCGTAGACCGCCTCAAGCAGGTCGCAAGCCCTCCACCACAAGAGCAGTATTCGAACATGACTCAGTGGCTTCGCTCATCTGTGGACGAGCGCAGTGCTGGAAATCCAAGCAGCAGACTCAAACACGCAGAAGGTCTCAAGCTGTTCTTGGGTGTCGCGCAGGGTGTCAGCCACATGCATTCGGTTGGTGTCATCCATCGCGATCTGAAACCAGACAACATCTTCATTCACGGCGAAGTCGCAAAGGTCGGCGATTTCGGACTCTCAAAGTCGATTTTCGCTGACAATAGCAGAACTGTGGCGCAGCAAGGACGCGATTTTGAAAACAGCGACGAGTACGGCGATCACACGACTGCTCTCGGCACGTTCACGTACGCGTCCCCCGAGCAGCTTGGACACCGCTTCAATAGCTCGTTGAACACGAGCCGCGTCAAGAGCGCCAAGTACTCGATTAAGTCGGACATCTTCGCACTGGGCGTAATTCTGCTGGAGCTCTGCTGTCCGTTCGGCACGATGATGGAGCGGTCTCAAGTACTCACAGCAGTTCGACACGGGGTTGTTCCTCAAAAGGCGCTACAGAGGTATCCGAGCGAAATGGCCCTGGTGTTACGCATGACAGCCGTCGACCCGGCTGAACGGTAAGAAACATCACCAAAGTCTCCCACGCTTTGTTCTGGGAAGGAAGATGGTGTAGTCACACGGATTTCTCATGCGTGTATGTCTACATTGTAGACCAACAGCAGAGGAGATCTGCGAACAGATTCGATCGCTCTTGATTGCGCGCAATGCGATCAGTGCCCGGTCTGCGCTGGATGAGTTCCGCGACCTGCAAACTGTACGTCTGCCATGCTCTCTCGTACAGCACATATCCTTCCTCGACTTTAATCTTGACAGTGTTGTATGTCCCTCTCACCTGACTGACACTAGAAATTCGCGCTGGCAGTGCACCAACTGCGCGACCGATCACAGACCACACTGCAGCTGGAGTCGCTCGTGGCGGAGATGAATGACAAGATCCAGACCTTTGGGATCGTATTGGCGTAACAGCGAAGTGAGAAAGCGGCTCACAAATCAAGTAGGAGAAACACATAACCTGTCTGTATACATACGAATAAGATCTCCCAAGACATTGGACAACAACGCCAGCGACCTGGGAGATTCTAGCAAGAAACAAAACAACCTGGGCTTGGAGATGAATGGCAGAACAAGTGCCGTGAAGAAGAAGAAACGAGCTCAATGCGCGGCAGTGAAAGCGCCGCGTCGCTGAAGAAAATGAAAGCGAATTAGTTTCAAGAATCAAGTGCTCCCTTCATCAAATCGAACGTTATCGTCCAGCACGAATAGCTCTACACTGAGTCTCTCAACCCCCTAGCAGTTGCTGGGCAGCACGTTGAAGAAGTGGTACTGCTGCTCGCGGTCGTACACACCAACGGTCGTCCCGCAGTCCGAGCACGCGACCGGATAAAACTCGTTCGCAGTCAGCAGTAGAGAAAATCTCTCGCCACCACTGCTTGAGCTCCTCGTCGCTGCTAGGTTGAGTCGCTTCTGGAACGGGAGCGCCGACGCACTCGCCGCGCCACTCGTGTACGTCAGTATCTCGTCTTTCTTGATGCGGCAGTTGACAGCGGCGCTCGAGCGATACTGGTTAGTGAACTTCACATGTCTGCATAGCAATACAAGACCCAAAGGCTTTAGTAACGAACCATAGAGAATGCGCGGGTTCATTAAGCGATAAAGATGGTATAATCTCACCTCTGGCAGTCCATGCACACGGTCATGAAGCAACAGGGGCAGCACAGCGTGGCATCGGTCTCCGCGTCGCCCTGACCACCTAGATAAAACGACAAATTGAACACCGTAAGACTCACAAACAGGCTGGCGCCATAGATACATTCAGAGCCTGGACACAGCGTACGGAAGTTGCGCTGGACCCACTTCTCGTCGGCGTCGTCCATGCTGTCGTCGTAGAGAGAGTCGGTCTCGCCACCATCGATCTCGCCCTCGTTGTCTCCATTGGCCGTCGTTGCTGATGTCATCGGTTTCGCTAGTGCCTTGCTACTCATTTGCTCACTATGTTGCGGCTGTTTGCTGCGACTCGCTAGTTGTGCTGCCCCAACGTCCACCATCTCCACATCTGCTGAGCTCGCGGACGCGACCGACGCTCGGAACCGGAACGGCGCCTCGCCACTAACCAGTGAGCTGGCACTATTGCTGTCTATTGCACCGGAGAATGCGTCCAAAGCGCTTTCGAGTTGCGATTTGCGGTTCGCGTGTTTGGCCAACGACTCGGGCGACACGCGCAGTTGCTTCCCGCCGGAGAGGATCACGGCTCCGGATGCCACGAGCGCCAGCGTCTCCGGTGCCGGACGCTGCACTGCTCTGCTGTTGCTTGCACCAGTAGCTCCGCCGCCAAGTTGACTAATGGGTGTGAGCACTGCGCTATTGCTGGTTGTCGTCGCAGCGATATCAGCATCGCCACCGCTGACTACTCGTCCTATCAGAGGCACACCCGCCAGTGTCGCAACGTCTTGCTGTCCAGCGCCAGTCGACGCTGCTGATGACGCCACTACGACGTCACCACTGCGTTCATACTCACCACCGACGAGGTCATCGTCGTCGTCGCTGGGCAGGAAGTCGTAGTAGTCGTCGGCGTCGACGCCATCGCTCGCGCCAAACGCGAGCGCATTGCTCTGTTGCTTCTGTTGCCACGGCTTCGCCATTTTCGCTTTTCAATTGTGTGTGGATTCTGGACAACTTAGTCAGTTCTGGACAGCATAACAGTCGATTTTGGACAATACTAATTTTTAGTTATATTTTTAAAAAAAGGGCTTATTGTTTGGGTCTAGATAAAACTCAGTACTGAACCATACAAGCGCGTAACCCGCTGTCATCGGTAATAAACATAGGACTAAATTCCCTGTATCTGTATTGCTGCAAGTCCAAAGATAAATGTGTCACTTTGACAGCAAAGATCCCGATACAAAATTACGAGGAAGCAGAGTACGAATATGGAGGAGAGGCCAAGTCTGATGTCGTGGCGAATGTAGAGCTGCACTCACCACAAACTGAATCCTACCAAAGAACCATCAGCTTTCGAGCTCGATCGCTGTGTTGAGCCGTTGCACACAACCAAGTCCGTGAGGACGAATACTGTCTTCACTCACACGACAGAGAGGAGAAGAGTCCGCTGGACGACCTG
>JAADWP010000782.1:0-15421 GCA_023336215.1 Globisporangium iwayamae | reverse complement strand
TTGGTTGGAAAGGGCGTCAGTCGAATCGAGCGAGGACTTGCTGTCATTGTGTTTGGACGCGAGAGGACTGCTTCTTTTCTTTCTCTCGATTTCTGACTTGAACTGGGTATGCTGAAGGACGCTGAAAGGGATTCTACCGGAAAACTAGCCACGCGAAACCGATTGCTGCAGCAGCACGTGCTTCGCTTGCCTGGCTTTTGGCGCAAATGGAGCTAAAGCGAGGGGATAAGCTATTGTTCCGCTAGATCTGAAGTTTCATGGCACGGAAGAGCTCCGAGATTCGGGTCATTATTCAGTTAACTTTGCTGTTGCTACAGTTTCCATACTCGCGGCAATCGCTCCACAGCCACACACACACACACGCTCCTAGCTCTTCATCACGTGCTGAACACGTCCAGTAGCTGAGCGTCTGGCGATACCGACGCCGATGAAGGCGCAAAGTACTTTTTCACCACGTCCAAAAAGAACGCGTTCGTGAACTGCAGGTGGTTGCCCTCGGTCGACAGGAAGTGCACCTTGCCAGCGCGGTCGAGCGTCTGCAGCCCGAACGAGTCCTCTTTGTACCACTTGGTCTCGTTGAAGCCCAGCACTTTCTTGTACGCGTCCCCATCGGCGTAGGCACCGAACCACTCGGACTCCTTTGGAAAGACCTGCGTGTCGCCCTCGGCGCGCACGAGCACGAGGTTCGCAAGCGAAATGAAGTTGTCGCGGTACGTGGTGTTCACCGGATGCTTCTCGTTGTTCAGATCCGGAAGGAACTTGGCTGATATTAATGCAACAAAATGAAAAAAAAGGAACATGAACATTAACGCGTTTGAAAATAGGGAGAGAGGTGGTGTGGGCGTGCGTACGTACCATGTGCGAGGAACTCGTTGATCTTCAGTGGGTCACGAAAGTAGTTAGCCTGGGCGAGGTGAGCTGTGTGGGAGGGAGACACATACATACGAGATTTAGTGACTTCAAGAGATGAAGCTTGTAAGCTAAATAACGGCACATTACCTTGAATCTCATCTGAATACACAGCGTCACCTATGAGCTATTGCACAGAGAGCCAAGAAATAGCGAGGTTTCTGATTAGCGGGTTGGCAAGAACATCACACACTGGGCACGTGGAAAAACACACCTTGTTGATCGCTTGGCAGATGAACTGGGTGGGTCTGCACTGCGGCAGTGCGCCGACGCCAGCGAGCGGGCCGTGAAATGATACGAAGTTTGACACAGGTGGGTTGTTGAAGCGCTGGATGTAACCTCGAATCAGAAGATTGCCCTGCGTTTGTTGCAACAGCATCACGCAACTCAGCTCAAAGCACATGTGAGACCACTAGCGCACACGAGATTCATGCATACCTGCGAGAAGCCAACGGCATTGAACCCGTTTGCAAGACGCGGATCCTATACAAAAAGAAAGGCGTTGAAGTCAGCTACCAGTAGTGTACCAAATGTTCAAACAATATACAAGCTGTACCTCTCGGACTTTCTTCGCAAACACCTTCAGCTGATCGTCCATGGGTACGAGGAAGCTGTTCTTGACGTCTTCCGAGACAGAGCCGCCGATCTGGATGTTCACCGTGTACGTGTTCAGCTGCTTGGCAACCAACTGCATTTCACATTCGACACCAACATGTCACAATTAGAATCCGCTCAGGCGAGCAATATATCGACGGCACAATGAAACAAGAAGGCACAAGACCACGTACGTCTCGAATATGAAGCATCCCCGAGTGGCCCGCTGCGTCACCCATGCCGTGCATGATTACGACCGGGAGCGCCGCCGATGAAGCACGCAACATGGGCTCGAACACACGCACGTGATTCTGCAGCATTTGCTCTCCTACAGCAACTGCGACCACAGCCTCCGGACCCGCGTACGTGACCGTCATGACGTTGACCATGGCTACCTGCAGCATCAGCATGGTCACCGTCACGCCCGCCGACAGCAGCAGCAGCGCGCGCGTCCTCGTGCCGCTCAACAGCATTACCCTGATCTTTTTGCCGCTTTTGTTCTCTTTGTGACGACTCGCTTTCTCCATTTCTTCAACCAACTTCCAAACCGATCTCTTCGCTAAAGTACGAATTAACAGAAGACTTCTGTATCACTTCTACAAAGTACGGGTTTCATGCACAGGTACTCTCACAAACCGGCAAAGTACGCAAACGAAGTGGCTGGAAGCGGACCACACTTTTCCACTGGAGCAAGCGGCGGCGACAGAAGCAAGAGACGATCGAGTGACGAGCGAGAATGGCGGCGTATGCGCGATCTCAGCTTGTGCGCGGCGGCGCGGACGCCATGACCCGCGCGGGCGCTCGCGGCCACGGCTGGTTCCATCGCTCCCTGGCGAAGATGAACGCGCCCGAGGCGGCCCCTAAGACGTACGATTACGCCGTGCCGGCTCCTACGACGACGCGCCCGCGCGCGTTCCTGGACGTGAGTATTGGCGGCGCGCAGGCCGAGCGCATTGTGGTGGAGCTTGCCAAGGACGTCGTGCCGAAGACAGTTGCGAACTTCGTCAAGCTCTGTGAGGAAGGCGTCGTGAACTCCAAGTTCGGCTCGGGCTCGTACAAGCACTCGAAGATTCACAACATCACCAAGGGCACGTACATCGTCGGCGGCGACTTTTTGAACGGCAACGGCACGGGCGGCCACGCGGCGCTCGAGGAAGGCAAGCGCTACTTTGACGATGAGAACTTCGCGCTCCAGTTCTCGGAGGAGGGCGTGATTGGCATGGCGAACGCTGGCTCGAACAAGAACGGCTCGCAGTTTTTCATCGCGCTCAAGGCGCTGCCCCACCTGAACGGCCGCAACGTGGCCTTCGGCAAGGTCGTGGAGGGCAAGAGTGTGTTAAAGAGTATTGAGGGCGTTTACTGCGTCAAGGGCAAACCTTTGACTGCCGTCGAGATCACAGGCTGCGGCCTGCTGTAAGCTGAGCGCGCGACCCAGAGCAGAGCAGACCAGCAACACAGTAGACCTGTCGGCTGTCAATGAAGAGAAGAAGCAACAAAAGCAACGGAAGGACAGCTCGGCATGGATCCAGACGACCCACAGGGAACGAATAGGTGACGTGGCGTATTTGAAGAGAAATGCGCGGCCATCTTTCGTGCGCGAGCCAAGATAGCAAATAGACTGTTTTCTTCTTGTTGGCGTTAGCATTTCACCCATGATTGACGTGTGGCGTGCATTTCTTCGCAGCCTCCGCATCTAGGAGCCCAATGCAGAGCCCTCATCGAATGGATCTAGCTCAGTCGCAGACACACATTTCCCGACAGTCTTCTCGTCATAACTTTGTTGCTTGGTACCCAGCAGCAGCTCCAGGATGCCAAGCAACACAAGCCACACACGCCACGTCTCTCGATGACTTCAGCCGCTCGAAGCGAAGCAGCATGGACACCTTTGATGCAAAGAAGGATTTGACTAGTAGGCAGGCTGGGGTGCTTGGCGCCACGCCCTGCCTCTTCATCCACTGCCTATTCATTCTCGTCAATACTCAAAGCAGCGCGAGATACTCGAAGCCATCACTTGAGAGATTGCAGCAATCCAGAGGGAGCAGGTAAACACGGATAAACCTGTTATGAGGCATGATCCAGGATTGTTGCCATGACAACGAGTCTCCAGTATGCGCTATGTCGTTCTTCTCTACTGCTTCCAAACAGCACAAAGCATACCTACCGGTACTCGAAGTCGCATGGATTTGCAGTCTGTTGCATCGAGTATGAAAGAAGTTGAGTGCAATGTTCTCAAGCAGCTTCTTCGTTTGTGATGCATTAGTTGGTATCAAGTATCGAACGACATCCACAAAAAATAATGTATTTAGCGCCAAAGAGGAATAATTGGCAAAGTAAGTGCCTCTAAGAAACGCGCGCGCTTAGAATTGGCTCTCGGTCACTCCGTGGCCCATCGTGTTGGTCGATGACAAACCACCGGTGATGGTGTTCTGCATCGCATCGACGTACTCGGTACCCGACCAGCCCTGGTGCTTGAGGGTCTCGACACCTTCGTTTCTCTCGGCACGCTGCACGCCTTCGACGTAAGCGAGCATCTTGCGCTGCGCGTAGTCGCGCGCAAAGCGGGTGATGCCAAGCGAGTCGCTGTGGAAGCCGGCAAGCGTGATGAACTGCCAGCAGAAGCCGAGGCGGCCCAAGTCGTCGACGAAGGTCTTAATCTCAGAGTCCGACATACCTGCCGCATCCCAGTTGAACGATGGCGAGAGGTTGTACGCGAGCATCTGGTGCGGCACAGCGGCCTTCACGCCCTCCGCGAACGCGCGCGCGAGTGGAACTCCTGGCACAGCAGTTTCCATCCAAATGAGGTCGGCGTACTCGCCGTAGGCGCGGCCACGGGCAATGCAGAACTCCACACCACCGCGGACGCGGTAGTAGCCCTCCACGGTGCGAGCGCGCTCCCAGCAGAAAGTGACTTCAACACCGAGCTTCTTGGCGAGAGCCTTCATGTCGGTCAGACTCAGCGAGAGCGCCTGGGCGTTCCAGGTGGCGAGCGCACGCTGCTTGTCTGGGTGGCTCGAGTTCTGGATGGCAGTGCGGACAGCCTCTGGATAGGTCATCGCCTTGGCGCGCTTGTCCCAGGTCGAGTCCGTGCCATTCTTGCTCGCCTCGGTGAAAGTCTCAACGCTGAGGTCGGTGGCACCGAGGATGAACGGGTGGTCGCGTCCGTCGACGTTGTTGTCGAGCAGAGTGGCAGCCTCGGCATCGGTACGGGCAACGATCACAAGAGGGGAGTTCATGATGTCAGCCTGGAGACGTGCAGCGATCAGGCGCTGGATGTGCTCCTGGGTCGACACGAGCACCTTGCCACCCATGTGGCCGCACTTCTTCGTGCCCGGCTTCTGGTCCTCCAAGTGAATGCCGGCAGCACCACGCTCAACGAACATCTTAGTGAGCTTCATGACCGCAGTCAGACCACCGTGGCCAGTGTCGGCATCGGCGATGATTGGGCGCAAGAAGTCGGTCGGTGGCGTGCGCGCACGCTCCTCAGCGGTCAAGTGGCGACGGGCCTCGTACTGCTTGCGGTCGTGGAACAACTGCGCGCGGAACAACTGGTCGACCTTGTTCGGCACCGTGTCCATAGGGTAGTCGGCGACGTCCGGGCCTGGTTCGTTCGAGGTCGACGCAGTCGACGACGACTGCCAGCCGCTCACGTACACAGTGCTCAGGTGCTTGGCCATCTGCACGACCTGGATCGTGTCGAGCGCGCCGAACGTGTGGCTCGTCTTGCCCTGCGCCTGCAGCTCGCGGAGCAGCTTGTAGAGCTTCACCGACTGCTGCACGCCGATGTGGTTCGGCACGACCGAACCCTGGAGCTTCACGACCTCCTCGGCGGTGTACGGGCGCGCGACGTGCTTGAAGCGCTCGCTCTTGATGAACGCGTCCATGTCCTTGACGCGCTGCGCGAACGCGCTGTCCTCGGCGGCAGCGTTGTGCTCGCTCAGGTGCGAGCCGATCTGGGCGATACGGCGGTTGGCGCTCATGGTGAATGCGGAGGAGGGAGGGTGGGGGTGCTGGTGCTGAAGTGCGCGGCGCGAGGCAAAATGGGAACTAACTGCTGAAGTTGCAACGCGCACTCGACGTTGCCTCCCAATCCGATGCGAATGCGCACACGCGCCGCGCCGCCTCCATCCCACACATAATATTCATGCCCCCGTTTGCGCGACGACCATCACTCTGCGGGGTGATGCGAATCGCTGATTGGCTGAAAGGCGATCTGGGACAGTGTCGCAGTTCCACGCACAGACGTCACCGATTTCATTTGGGCAAACGCAAAACGCCGGTATACGCTTGGCCCAAGGCAGCGATCACTTTTGGGCTAGATTGTATTGTGTGTACTCGGTAAAATAAGTGGATGGAAGAAAATATGTGTAATGAGGACACGTAATATACTTTAACGATACATACTAGTAAAGCGTTTTTTCAACGTGCACGAATCCAACGTCGCTGACTTGGTTCTTTTTCACGCTCAGGTGGCACGTGGTAACGGTCCAGCCTAACCCGGATTATCAGCTTGCGAGGCGAAGTGAGTGTTTAAATGATATTTAAGTAGGAGTTCCCGAATAGAGCGTGAATGCTATCAGCCTCAATATCTCTAAAATAAAGGTTTATCCTTTCAAAAAAAAAAAACGAAAGGTAGCTTGCGGTACGCCTCTCTGTTGACTTCAAGGAGATCAACTGCCTTTCCAACGGCGCGGCACCATTTTCGACCATGTTACAATCCATTGCCAGCCATATTGCGCAACAGTTAGCCTAAAGTATGTAGGTTAAAAGAGTTGGGCTGGATAACAGCAGCAGCAGCAGCAGATGTTGTTGTTGGTCAATCAATCGTCGCTGTTATTCAGCCTATTGCGAAACACTCAAAACGCCCAATAAGAGACCAGATGCAATTTCGGCAATCGAGAGCGATGACACGCACGGCGTGGAGAGGGGTTTTGATGGCTCAATTTTCTCCAAAGCGAGCGCACGAAAGGAAACGTTCCGACCGCGTCGAGTCAACCTCTTCCGATCGAATCCTGAGCGAGCGCAGCGCAGCAGCATCGCACTCGAAACGCAAGATTGGGCGTGTTACAACGAGCAAGATGGAACGCGATGCGACTCTACTGTGATACCCAAGGACGACGAGTGCGGAGCTGGAGCGATGCTTATGAAAGTGGTGCTGCCTGTGCTGGACGGAGGCGATACACTGTCCATGCGGACAAGTTGCCACACCAATTCAAAGGTCGTCTAGGATTCTGAAGTGAAAAGTCGTGCTTGGGTCAACGGTACGAGTACCGACTCTGACTTGCAATTTGGTATGATACCGGTAGTAGAATGTTTTTGTATTCCAAACCTAACTACGACGATATTTTAGACAGTTAAATCGGTATTGCTTGGGGATGATTTGCGCTGTCAAATCGAAACGCCCAAACCACTTTTTTTAAACTTATTTTTTGTATGACGCCGTTTCCCTCGCTCGACCCATCGCAACACCATCGCACTACGTGCGAGCGTGCAATTGCATCACG
The DNA here is from genome assembly GCA_023336215.1 of Globisporangium iwayamae. Classification (NCBI taxonomy): domain Eukaryota; phylum Oomycota; class Peronosporomycetes; order Pythiales; family Pythiaceae; genus Globisporangium; species Globisporangium iwayamae. Next base: position 8,417 of record JAADWP010000782.1, on the reverse strand, counting down.
CGCGCGCCGACCGAGTGAAGCCACGAGCGCACACGCACGATTCACTGACGACCACTGCTGCTGCACTGCTGTCTGGTGCGTTTGTGTACCTTCTTGCTCATGTGTGGATGTGTGGTATGCTTCTATGTAGCTCTTCATATTGCTTGTCGTCGCTACGTCACTATCTATATGACGCTTGCAACCATGAGCGCTTTGGGCGAGCACAACGAACTGACAGCGTCACAGCGACGACCGGGGAGATGACGAACTGCATACTTGTACAACGCGGCGCTGTCATGTGCGACTCTGTAAGCCTACAGCTGATGATTGTTCGCTTCGTTTGCTGTTGCTATTGCACGCAGATTTACGAAATCGAGACAGTGAGCTAAAGCGAAGGAAGCGCTTCCATCTTCTTATTTGCAAGGCCGCTCGCTCGCTCTCTACGCCTAAAGAACAACAGCTACGTAAAGCAAACAAGAACGAGCAACGATGTCGTATGAGAATCTATACGCTATCGAAGTGTACCGCATGGCGCTTCGAGACACCGTGAACGAAGGCGACGACGTCGCGGCCGCCAAGGCAGAGCAAAACAAGACTGCGATTACCGAGCAGACGCAGACAGCGGACACGATGGAGAAGGCGCAAGCGACCGACGCCACAGCTAGCGAGCAGCAGGAGGTCAGCAATGTGGTGAAGCTGGATCCAATCGTAACGCACAGCAAGCCGAACGAGGCGGCGGGGTCCTCCCAGCGCGTGCTCCTCGTCACGCGGCCGAGCCAACGGTATGGCCTCGATCGTCTTACCTACTCATCTCTATATGTATTAAGTTGCTCACCGCAGTGCTACCGCAAAAATGTTGTGTGCGTAGTGACATGGAGATCTGGACCCAGCGGGCGACAAGCAAGATGATCCGGTCCGCAGGTGGCACGATACGTCCGCAAGTGACGAGCGCGCAGAGCAAGCGGTGGGTGCTCGAGTACAAGCCCGTGGTGCACCATTCGGGCTGGCTTATCAAACGTGGCAATGGGCTGCGCAGCTTCAAGCGACGGCTCTTCTGCATCATCGACAACGAGCTCGTGTACCACGATTCGCACAGCGCAATCGAAGTGCGCGGACGCGTGGACTTGGGCAAGAAGAGCGCGGTGCAGAGCCTGCCCCACAGCGGCTTCAAGCTCTCGCAGGGCTCGCTGCAGATGACGCTCTACGCGGTTGACACGAGCGACCGCGACACGTGGATCAAGAAACTGCAAGAGCGCAACGTTGAAGTGCTACCGGCCAGTACTAAGATGACCAAGCTGATCGAGCGACAGAGCAACGCCCCTGACAAGGACCGCATCTTGTTCTCCGGCTGGCTTCGCAAGCGCGGACAGGTGGTGAAGAGCACCAAGCGGCGCTGGTTCGAGCTCACATCCACTACGCTATCGTACTACACACACCCACAGGGCGGCACGAAGAAAGGCTCGATGGACATTGTTGACGCGCGCATCTCGCACATGGATACACTCAAATCTGGCGAGCGGCACAGCTTCCAGGTGCGAACTTCAGCCCGACGACTTGTGCTGCACGCTGACAGTCAGGAGGAGCGTTCGCTGTGGGTGGCGTCGCTATCAGCTGCAGCGGAAGGCACAACCAGTATGTCGGACACTTTTTCGACCATGTCCATCGTTTCTGAGGTCGAGCGTGTCTGCACGTGCGAGAATGCGAGTACGGACGAGGCTGGGCAGTGTCGACGCTGCCTATCGTCGTTCATCGCGCCATCCGAAGACGCACTGAGCGACGTGATGCGCGAAGTGCAGCTTATCCTTGCATCGCCGTACTCTCCCGAAGGCAGCACGAGCGGTGCGTTCATCAAGGACAACACGGGTAAACCGGTGTCCAACGTCGTGATTCGGCAGTTCATGTCAGGGCTTGCAGACTACATGATTCACACGCGGATGAACGAATTGCGACTGCTTGGTGGCCACACTGACATGGGGAGTTCCGACGACGATGAAGGCGGGGAGACAACTGCCGAGTTGCCGTACTCGGACGAGTCAAGCGAGTTCATTGAGCGCATCCTGAGCATCATCTACGACCAGATCGAGGAGCGCGTGTTCTTCCCGCTCTACAAGGCCATCCACGACAACATTGTCCAGCAGACGCGCGCAGACTCAAAGGTGATCAAGGGCAAGATCGAGATCCTGCGCTCCAAGTCGCAGTCGTTCTTCGGCATCGGACCGGAGAGCATCTCTCCGACGGACTGGGCCAGCGCCTCGATGAAGCTCAAGGACATCGACAAGGTGAGCCTGCCGTACATGAAGCGCGCACAGCTACTGGCGGCTTGCAAGGAGATCTACAGCGTATACCACCAAGAACATCCAAAGAACGCGCCCATGAACGCAGACGAGTTCATCCCAGCCTTTATTTATGTGCTCATCCAGGCGAACCTGGACGAGCCGGTCGCGCTGCGCGAGATGGTCACGTTCTTCGACGCCGGCAGCACGCAGGGCGAGATCGCGTACTTTGTCACGTGTCTCGAGATCGCGCTCGAGTACATCCGCTCGCTGCTCACAGCGTGCACTGTCATCTTGGATGCATCCAGACAGCTTGGTATAGAGTTTGCGAAAGACGTCGAACGAGACGTCGCAATCGTGAATAAGCTCATCCCTGGAGGACAGGCTGAACAGAGCAAGGCTGTCACGCCCGGGAACGTCGTCGTCGCGGTGAACGGACTCCCAGTGTACGAGATGGACTTGGACGAGATCGTCAAGATCATCAAGGGCATCGAAGGTGACGCTGAGCTCTGCTTCCTGCCCATGGACGAGTACGAGGCCAAGTTCGGTATGACGAGTCGCAAATACTCGGAGGACGTGGTGCGCAGTGGTGTGTCCAGCAGATCCGAGTCCTTTGGGTAGGATGTCGAACGTAAGATGAACAATCTCGCATCACGTGACGAAGGGGCATCGAACCGGAGAACCTCCGTGGAAGAGAATCAAGCGCACATAAGCCAAGACTCAAGAGCTCTTGAAGCAGGAAAAAGTCGACGGATTGAGAATGTGGAGAGCAAGGTGGAGCGGGTTTTCTGTGCTGACCAGCTAGCAGCCTTCGAGTAAGAGACGACCTAATGGTCGTAGTTTCCAGGTCGTCGAGGAATTCCAGATCGGATTTATTTTCCCTTGAGACGTGAGAGAGAGAGAGAGAGAGAGAGAGAATTGTGCATTTTGTAGGAAAGCAAATGAAAAATTGGGGGCGAGAGCCGTCATGACAATTGTCACAAGACGTCGCTCGTTGTCGTCAGCAGATCACTCTGAATGCGCTCAATAGTGTCATTCAGAGTCTCGCAGCACAAGCAGCCACATCTTGTTGCTCGTTCGTGGACCAACGAGAACGCAGTTCCGCCACAGCCACCGCTCTTTGACGCAACCTTTGCATTCGTGCATCTGTTTCATTCGGGGTTCCAACGGACACAGTCTGCTTTTGCAGCACGCTTGTGCGCTGCGTCGAATTCATAGACATGACTGACTACGAAGCACCACCCTCCACGCACAGGCGCGTGATAGCTGCCAGTAACCCTTCTTGACGAGCACGCACAGATACAAATGCCCACGTGTCTCGCATGTTCATGAAGGCGAAGGTGTCGGTTGGCATGACTTGTAAATGAGTAATCAATTGAGTTCGTAGCAACTCGTTTTCTAGCATATATCTGCTGCAATTTCCACCAATTGACAGATAGAAATCTCTTTTTTCGTCAATTAACTGCAATTGACAACACTTCTGGCTCTCCTGCCCAAGAGCCAGAGCCAGAGGCAACGAGGCAGCTGGCAACCGCAGCGCCTCTGCGGAGGCTCGCACTCGAGTATGGGCGCGCGAGTCCATGGACCAAGCAGCAGGACACGCGGAAGAGCGTGCACCCGCACGCTCTTTCCATCTGGCGGTCGCCCATTGTCCAAGAGAGAGAGCGCGCGCGCACGAAGGGTGCACAGCTGTCTCAGAACGCCACCCAGGTGGCTTGTGGCCAATTCCGCCCCGCGCCGACGCCCGCTCTCTCTTGTTGCCATTGTTGAACCCAGTGCTGCTGCTGCTGGTAGTCGTTGTCGATCATCACTCATTCTTCAATCCGCCCGCTCCGTCTGAGATAGAACGACAGGCCAAGACACATCACGATGGTCAAGACCGACGAGACGACGGGAGGAGACGCGAGCGAGTTCCAGCGCGCCAAGAGCTTCTGGCAGACGCGCGCCACGCGCTCGGCGAGCAAGGAGAGCTGTGATGGGAACGACTCGCCAGCGCCCGAGCAAGCGCCTGTGCGAAGCCGTGGCAACAGCTATGCGACCATCGAGCCGGCTGCGAAAGATAAGGAGGCGAGCTTCGCCAAGCGCATGGCGCCATTCGCGAAGGCTGACAATGGGAAGAAGCTGGTAATCCCGGCTGCCTTTGCTGCTGCAGCTCCTCCTGCACCGAGTACAAGCAAGAACGACACGCCAGCAGGTTTCCGCCCATCAGTGGTGCCAGATCGATCGGCTGCTGCTCCAGCGCAGTCGCCTTCGACTCCTGCGCCAGACCACACGATGCCACCGACGCCGTCGCCAAGTGTGCAACCAGCCGAGCCAGCGGCAAGTCCTAGTGCAAGCAAGAACGCACCTGTTACCGCTATGATGACGCTACCGGGACTGCAGGTGCAGCTGCCGGACATGAGCAGCTGGAAGGAGAAGATGAAGATCTATAGCAGCAAGTCGAAGGCATCAGGTGCCGCATCCATGCGTTCGCTCTCGTTCGCCACCATCTCGTCCTCGTGGAAGAGCATGAGCTCCAACTCGACATCGAGCGAAAGCAGCAGCTCGCCCACGAAAAGCAACTCGAGTCCGAGCGCAGCTGTCAACGCCAAGCAGAACATCCACAACCCGAGCCAGGGCCGCACGAGGGCTACCAGCAACGCGCTTACCACGGGCAGTCCGTACGGAGAGCTGATCGTCGCCGAGGTCTTGGCCGCAAGAGACCTCAGTGTGGGCGACTTCATCCAAGGTGAGAGCGACCCGTACGTCATCGTGCACTACGAGGGCAAGGATAAGCACTCGGCCGTGTGTAAGAGCACTCTCAACCCGGTCTACAACGAGCGCTTTGTGTTCTGGGTGCCGTCGTCTCCCACGATAGACGAGCAGCTTGTGACCATCACGGTCATGAACAAGAATATGGTGATCCCCGACGAGCACCTCGGCGAAGTGCACATTTCGCTGTCCATCCCAGTGAACGAGGCGTTCGATGAATGGTACCCGTTGGTGAAGGAAGACGGTACCAAGAAGGGCTCGGTGCGCATTGGCGTGCGCCGTATGGTGCTCACGTCACCCTCGCTGCTGCTCGCAGCGCAGTCGCTTGCTGCCCAGGAGCAGAGTCTGACCGACGACGACCTGCGCGCGCACGGCTCGACGATCCCGGAGCTCTGGTACGGTTTCGCGGAGGCGCAGGAGCCGGTGTTCGACGACAGCAAGCCCAAGCAGACGGAACTGATCGCCAGCAAGCTCAACCACTTCAGCCGCCGGTTCATTGGTATCGAGCTCACGTCGTCGGGTGACAGCAGCTCGCGACGAGACGTCTTTTAAGTCTCCGTATCGTTATCTCTCACTATGTGTGCGTCTCGCTTATTTATATTTTATACAAGCACCGTACTCTTGTCGTTCCCCATCACATCCATCTCTCAGTGTCTCTATCTTTATTACGATCAGTACATGGCATGCGGCGCGGCGTTCGTCCGCAGCAGCTCAGTGTCCGCGTCGACCATCTCGGCCACGAGCTGCTGGAAGCGCACGGTTGGCTCCCAGTTCAGCATTCGCTTGGCCTTCGCGGCGTCACCGATCAACAGATCCACCTCCGTGGGGCGAAAGTACTTGGGGTCGATGCGCACGACCACGCGGTTCGCGTCATTCGCGTCCACGCCGACTTCCTCGAGCGTGCCCCGCGTACCTTTCCAGAGCAGCTTCATGCCCGCGCGCGCGAACGCCAGCTCGACGAACTCGCGCACGCTGTGGCACTCGCCCGTCGCCACGACGAAGTCCTCGGGCTCGTCCTGCTGCAGCATGCGCCACATGCACTCGACGAAGTCGCGCGCATGGCCCCAATCGCGCTTCGCCTCGAGGTTGCCCACGTACAGACACTCATCAATACCCGCGTGGATGCGCACGACGGCACGCGAAATTTTGCGCGTGACAAACGTGGGCCCACGCCGCGGGCTCTCGTGGTTGAACAGGATGCCGTTCACGGCGAACATGCCGTACGCCTCGCGGTAGTTGACCACGCTCCAGTAGGCGAACTGCTTGGCTACACCGTAGGGCGACCGCGGGTAGAACGGTGTGCTCTCGTTCTGCGGACACTGCTGGATCTTCCCGTAGAGCTCGCTCGTGGACGCCTGATAAAAGCGCGTGGTCTTCTCCATGCCGCAGTTGCGCAGGCAGTTGAGCAGCCGCAGCGTGCCCATGGCGTCCACGTCGGCCGTGTACTCGGACATCTCGAAGGACACTTTGACGTGCGACATGGCGCCGAGGTTGTACACCTCGTTGGGCCGCACCTTGGCAATAATCTGGCACAGGTTGGACGAGTCTGTGAGGTCGCCGTAGTGCAGGAAGAGGCGCACATCGTTCAGGTGCGGATCGCGATACAAGTGCTCAATGCGCGCCGTGTTGAACGCCGACGAGCGTCGGATGATGCCGTGCACGATGTAGCCCTTCGCGAGCAGCAGCTCGCTCAGATACGACCCGTCCTGGCCCGTGATGCCGGTGATGAGGGCGACACGTGGTGAGAGCGGTGCCTGCTTGTTGACGCCATCGTCGTCATTGGCATTGCACCTTGTTGTGACGCTGGCAGTTGCTGGCGAGTGGGTGGCTGAGCTTTGCCGAACGCTCTCGCTGATGCTAGTGCTGCTGTTGTTGTAGAGCGCTTGCTTGGATGCGATGGTCATGACGTCGCGCAGCGGGTGTGTCTTGAGTGGGAAGCGGGCGAATCGATATCTAGTCACCAAGCGCAGAGCATTCGGATCCTAGCAGCGGTCGCGCTCCATGTCCTTTGGCGATATCTTTCCACCGATTTCAAAATCGAAAATTGAGGTTAGCTATACAGTGCTGGCAGGAAGTATAAGACCACCTCGTTTTTACGCTCGAGACTCAAACAGACAGCTTTTTACAATGTAATTACTTTTACAACTCACCTAATGAAAGCCAATCGTTTGGTGAGCTCATTTTTGCAATCCGATTACACAACAGAAAATAACGCCTCAAGCCCTGGAAGAAGATATAAGACCACTCAGCTCCCAGCGTCCGAAACTGCTCCAAATACGTTGCTTTCATTTACAATGGCGTTTTATATGTAGATAGGACAGTTGACTACCATGTGTGTGTTTACAGAACGGGAGAAGAAGTCTGAGTGCTATCCCCCTTGGCATTTGGATTCTTCGAGAGGGGCCAGATTTCGACGATGAGTGTGGCCGGCACGAACCAGAGAGTGATCGCGCACATGATTGAGCAGTCCAAGACCATCGGCTAAGTCTACCTTCGCTCCCCGAGGCCTACAACACAGCGCGACGCCTCGGAAGATCCTTCAGCCTGACCCCAGCCACCCTTCGCCGCATCATTTGAGAAGACCAGCCGCTACAGCTCGACGCAGCTCGTCCATTCACTCGATTTGACCATGTCTTCTCGCTCCATGCGCGGCATGCTTGTACGAAAAGACACGATGCGCTATGTGAAGCGCAAGAGCAGTCCCGTGCTCGTGAAATCCCACAAGCTGGCTTGCATCGAGTGGGCTTGTGTATCGGTGACCCTCGGGGCCAACTGGGAGTCGGGGGTTTTCCCCAACGAGAAGAAGTTCAACCTCGCTATCCCCGACGGCCTCCAGCACTACTGGCACGATCTTCACCGGGAGGAGCAGGTGTTCTTGAGGCGCCAGGCAGGAGGCAGATCGGTGATGGTGTGGGGAGTGTTCTCCACAAAAGGAAAATCTTACTTGGCCGTCCTGCACGGCAAGCAGAACAGCAAAGCGTACGTGCGCACGCCTCAGGAGCGCTTCATTCGCTTTTTGCAGCAGCAGCACCCACACGAGTTCATCTTCCAGTAAGATAACGCCTCTATCCACCACTTGCGTTATACCATGGGCTAGTTTGCCAAGCAGGATGTGACCGTCTAGCGCTGACCAGCGCTGTCTCCGGACCTCAACCCAATCGAAATGTGTGAAACATGCTCTCCCGTCGCGTTTATCACGGAAGAAGGCAGTTATTCAACAAACAGGAGCCCTAGTTAGTCATTCTCAACGACTGGGACGAAATCGAGTATGAGTACACTCACCATTCTCACTAGTGCAAACCATTTAAAAAAATACCCTCCAAAAAGAGATAAAATATTTTGAATCGACCCAGCTCGCAAAACAACAAAAGAGAGCAAGCCCGACAAGAAGCACAGCATGCCCGAGCGACCGAC
>JAADWP010000781.1:0-15445 GCA_023336215.1 Globisporangium iwayamae | reverse complement strand
TGGGTCGGTAATTATTTCGCTTGAAGCCGACCGTTCTCCAAGTTTGGTACGATTACGAAAGTGTCCGGTGTGGGGCTCGAACCCGCAACACACACCGTAAGGACCAGATGCTTGTCCCACGACCCCACGCCACAAGGGTGACGATATGCTCACATGCGTTGCCGCCACTCTCGTTTATCAACTGGTAAAGGGTTCATTAGGAAGCGTAGAGAGGGCTGCGAATGTAGATAAGAGTCACTTTTGCACAAATAGCGCAGCAAAACAAGCAACATGCCCGGCTATGCAATATGTAGTGGGCACAGTGACTGTTCTTCACCTCGGCGTTCACTGCCGTTCACTGGCTGCGAGCGACACGGAAGAGGTGGACTTGTGATGGCGACGATGCCGCCAAGCGAGTTGAAGTTCCTATGGGCGCTGTCGACGCGCCGCTCGCCGCTCGCATCCTTTCGCGGATTGTTTCGCTATGCGTGCGGGGCGAGCGCATTGCGTTTACAAGTCTCTTTTTCTTGTGGTTCAACCTGCGAAGCCCTGGCCGCGTGCAAAATGTCTTCAGGATTTTGCTAATTATAGCAGGCAGCCGCTATTTGTGTGGATATTTTGGCACAAGCCAGTTGGATCGAGAATGCCAACAAAAAAAAGTATGGATCGAGAAGGCCAAACGCTTCGCGAGCCTTCGACGTCGTGAAATTCGCTGCCGCAATTTATATCAGAGCCATGGTCAAAGGTCAGGAAGAAAAGGTCAGCCTGGCTGCTGTATGGACGGAGAGCCAACACGCCCCTGAGAGATGCGAGCCTCTGCCTTTTCAGGTGTTCCTCGAGCCAGAGGCCGCACGTCGGATCTTGAGTCCTCACTCGACGCGCCTGCCGTGTCCACGTCAACTGCTTTTGAGTTTTCCGCGACGCTTTTTGTTTGTTTGTTTTTGGAAAATAACGTTATTTTCGAACCCCTTCCCCTCGCGCAGAAGTGTTTAACTTGATTAAAGTATGGCGTCGACCGATAGGGGGTTCATTTCATTCACCCTCGGCTGTTTTCTGAACCGTTTGCGGCAAGTCGAGCCAAAAACGTCTGCAACGCAAGCAAAGCAAACCAGGACGCCAGCAGGCAACGAACATGGGAAGGAGCCATTCAGCTGCCTCCTTGAGTCTGTGCGCTGTGGTGGCCGCCAGTTGTGAGAGGCCGGTCATTCTCCGATTGGATCCACAAGCCCGACGCCGCCGTCCAGCTCTTTCTTCCTCCGCCTCTACAACAGCACCAGCTACCGGTCGCCAGTCACGATGATCGGCAAGAACAACGGCAGCAACAACCTCGGCCTCGTCAACATGCTCGCGAACAAGGACAGCGACAAGTCGGTGCTGGCCACGAGCGCTATCAAGGACGCGCTCTCGTCGGACCTCAAGACGCGCCACGTGCCCGTGTGGGTCAAGATGGCGGCCGGCATGACCGGTGGCGTGGCTGAGGCCTGCCTGCTGCAGCCGCTCGACGTGACCAAGACGCGCCTGCAGCTTGACCGCGTGGGCAAGTACAAGGGCATGATCAACTGCGGCAAGACGATCTACAAAGAAGAGGGTGGCCTCGCGCTCTACAAGGGACTTTCGCCGTTCCTGACCAACATGGTGCTCAAGTACGCGCTGCGCTTTGGCTCGTTCGCGTGGTTCCGCGAGCAGCTCGCCGGCGGCCCCGGCGAGAAGATCACGCCCAAGATCAACTTCACGGCTGGTCTCTTCGCCGGCTGTTTTGAGTCGGTGCTCATCGTGACGCCATTTGAAGTGATCAAGACCCGCATGCAGAAGGAAGTGGGTATCGGCCGCTACAGCGGCCCCGTCGACTGCGCGCGCAAGGTCGTGGCGAACGAGGGCATCACGGCGCTCTGGAAGGGCAACATCCCGACCATGGCGCGCCAGGGCAGCAACCAGGCGTTCAACTTCATGGCCATGGCGTGGCTCAACTCGAACGTGTGGAAGAAGGAGGACGGTGACGGCAAGACGCTGCCGTCGTACGTGACCTTCGTCAACGGCCTCATCGCTGGCTCGCTCGGCCCCATGTTCAACACCCCCATGGACGTGCTCAAGACCCGCCTGATGGCGCAGGAGACCGTCAAGGGGCAGGAGCTCAAGTACAAGGGCTTCTTCCACGCGCTGCGTCTGATCGCCAAGGAAGAGGGCCCAGCGGCGCTTTGGAAGGGTCTGCTGCCGCGTCTGACAAGAATGGCGCCCGGTCAGGCCATCACGTGGACGGTCGTCATGCGCGTCACCTCGATCTTCGAGAACTCGGAGTACGAGGAGAGCGACAACAAGCTTAAGCTGTAACCTGTCATCTTCCCTTCATCCCCTATTTTGTGCGTCTCGGCGAGCCTTCACTTCCACACACGCAAGCAGCTCAAGTGCCAACGAACTGCTGCCAGCACCATCGAGACTTCCCAAGCGATCCCCAGTCAAGAAAATAGTTGATAGACACGAATCGACTGCGGTCGTGGAAGGATCGGATTGGACATGTGGCGGACTGTAGCTGATGCGCAAGACGAGCGAAGCTAGAGAAGCTCTCCTGGTCTTTTATTTTAGAGCGAACAACAAAAGAAATTGCCTCATAAGCTAAAGCCAACATGTCATGTTTGGTTGTTTCGTGTCGGTAGCAACGGGATCTACCTATTTGAGCTCTCGGATGTGCTTGTGACGGATTCACTCATTCCTTCACGGAGCTGACTTCTATGAGATCGTGCGCCACAAACTGGCTACACACACACCATGAAAGTCTCCTGTTGCGAAGCTGAACTTGTGAAACTGTGAGATCACAAGCGAATGAATGGCCACGAGTGAGTCTGGAGAATCATGTATTGATATCGATCATCATGCATACATGTCAAACTCTCTTTTGTCTATCTCACTCGACAGTTCATACTAGCACTTCACTCGCTCTTGTTTTCGCTTCTTTCTTCACATACACAGTTGCTCTATTGCTCCCTCACTCGTTCGTATGGTTCCCAACTGCTGCTCACTTATATCCAACGTAAGTGGCCAGCTCAATTCTTTCACATCACTCCTTATCTACATGCTCGCGAGCTCACCCGAGGTGAAGACGGCGCTCCGGTTGCTGTTGGTGGTGCGCTGCAGGGGCGGGAAGTCCGTGCGGATGCGCGCTTCGATCTCATCCTCCGCAAGTCCAAGCTGTCGGTAGCGCTTGATGGCCTTGAGCAGCGCCTCGAGCTGGTTCCCACCACTCGAAAGCCGCGGCGGAAGACCCAGGCTGCTGTTGCTCGAGAACATGGAGCTCCGGTCCAAGCTCGCGTTGTAGTCATATTCTGAGTCCGCCGTCGGCGGCGCACTGTCAATGAGCTGGCGGTTGAACGGGAGAAGCTGCTGTTGTTGCTGCTGGTGGTACTGATGGTGCTGCTGTGGATAGCTCCCGTCGTGGTTGAACGAGGGCATGTACACCTGCTGCTGCGAGTTCTGCGACTCGTACGGGTCGTAGGGCCGCGCCACCTCCATCGCAATGTCCTCGTCGTCATCATCGTCATCATCTTCGTCGCTGTACTCGTCATCGTCGTAGTACTCGTCGTCATACTCGCTGCCGCCCATGGAGTACATTGACTGCACTTCGCTTCTTGCGACACTGCCGACGCGAGACGCACGGACACTGCTACCAGCGTAGCTCTTCGTATGGCCTCGTGACGAGCGCTGCGTCATGGACCCGCCGGCGAGGCGATGCCAGGGCGCGCCGTGGTTGCAGCACTCGCAGATCCCACCCGGGTTCTCATGGCCCTTCACGCGCCGCTTCTTATAGCTCAGACAGCCGCAGATGTTGTCCGTGTCACGGCCAAAGACGCACTGGCCGCGCTTGCCAACGCGGTTGCGCTCGTTGCGCGCGAGCTCCTCCCAGAGCAGCGTGCGTGCTGGGACGGGGATCGTGGGCACAAGTCCGGCGGCGCGCTTGGCCGCGTACTCCTTGGCGATTTCCTCCAAGATTTTCTCAGCCTCGAGCTTGCGGCGCTCGTGTTCGAGTTGCTGCTGCTGGTTCGTTGCCACACTTGCGCTGAACGTGTTGCTAGGCGTGCTCGTGTTGCGGTAGTAGTTGCTGTTATTCGCGGGCGAGTCGAGCGAGTCCATAGAGCGCATGGAGCGCGCCGACGAGAGTCTGCGCACGAGGTCGCGTCGCATGGAGGACTTGCGCGCTGAGGTTGGTGGCGGTTGTTGTTGCGCAACTTGTTGTTGTTGTTGTTGCTGGCGCTGGCTGTTGTTCATCGAGTGGCTTGTGTTGTTGTAGCTATTGCGACCGCCGCTTGTGGTTGTTGTACCTGTTGGCCGACGGCTTGGCGCTCTTGTTGCTGAGTTTGTACCCGCGTGCGGGTGGTGCTGTGTCTGCCTCTGGGACTCGGGAGTGCCAATTGGAAACTGAGACTGTTGCGACTGGAACTCGGAGCCGGTGGTTGTGGCGGTGGTGAGCGACTGCTTGCGCTCGTTGTTCTTGCTGCTGCCTCGCTGGACGCCCAGGCGACTGCCCATGGACAAGCTTCAGAGAGAGCGCGAAGGTGGCAAGTGGTCACTTCAGTGGTCAGCAGCTACAAACAAGCAAGCACTTGCGGAATCGAGCAACTCTTTGTGTCTTGTCGCAAGTTGTTGCAGTTTGCTTGGACTTGTGGCTGTTGTTATGTCTGCACCGTCGGTACTCGATGCAAACTTACGCGCGCGTCTTGGGTGAGACGTCAGCGAGCCTTCCGAACTCACAACGCGGTCGCTTGGTGTCTTGCTTTGCAAGTGCGTAAGTGACGAATCGCGGCGAACTCGACTGCTGCTGCTCGTTGGGAATCGGTCAATGGCTGCTTTCACACGTGGACGTGGACAACAAGCAGTCGGCTGACTTACTGCGGATAGGCAGGCAAGCAACAAGCGGTACAACTTGCGCGCGCGTGCCTCTTGCGGTTTGCTCGTTTGCTCGTTTGCTCGTTCGCTTGTGGGCGGGTGGCTGCGTAGGGCCTCGTGAGTCAGGGGAGAGTCGGACGTGTCACTGTCAGACGAACGCGTCACTACGAGTGAGCACTTGTGGCTGCTCACTTGCTCACTTGCTCACTTGCTCACTTGCTCACTTGCTCACTTGCTCACTTGCTCACGTATGCGCTTGTGGTGCGTGCGAGTGCCTGCAAGCGTCGTGACAGGAATGGTATGGGCGGGGCCGACGGTCGCCGCTTTCCCCTCACGCACTTGCTTGCTTGTTTTGTGCGCTCGCCTGCTTGTGCTTGCTTGTGTCTGTCTGTCTGTCTGTAGATGTATGGGAGTTTGTATGAGAGTGGGACCGCCACGCAACAAGCCAGAAGAGAAGGACGTCAAGACGTCAAATGCGTGGACCACCTAAAATAGTCCATTATTTGTAGATTCAGTTTAGAAGCTTTTTGGATAGTGACTATAAAGTAAAAGCTATAGAAACTGGCTGATTTCAACCCCGCTCTTGGGGAACATCACTCACTTCTCTCTCTCTGCCAAAAACGGTTCTATTTTATTTTTTTCAGTTTTCAGCTTTTTTGCGTGGATATTTTGGCGCCAAGAACGTGAAAATCCACGAATGTTTTTTGGTTGCGCATTGTGCAATGCAATATGCTCAAGCAGGTGTCCTATGCTTTGTGTGGCTGGGCGTTCTTCACGCGGGAACCACACGTGAGCTTGCCGCCCGCAAATGTACAAGCGCTTCCTGCGTTTGCAGAAGGAAGCATTTGGCCTTTAATTTGTGTGGTCGAAAGGGGAAGAAGTGAAGTGAAATGGCCTCTGACTAAGAAGGAGAGGCGGACATATTACTCACGCACGCAAGGGCGCAGCTGGTCCGCAAAACGAATTTCGTTGGCGCGGCTTGCTGGCTCGCAATGCAACGTAACGCAACGTAACTTGCACTTGTCATGCTTGCTTTGTGCAACATTTCTGCAAGCTGTGACGGCTACACAACCGCTGGCAAGCACGCATGCAGCATGCAGCAAGGAGCGATTCCAAGCAAGGTCTGAGCGAGCGTGACTCGTTGGTTGGTGGTCCTCTGGCTCGATCTGATCCGCTAACGCATCCGCCAGCTCTTTCTCGAAGGGGAGCCATCCATTCATTCAGGGCCCATCTCCACACGAGACAGGATCTCGTAGAGAAAGATCGCGACATGTGGCTCTTCGGACGTCATGCCTGTGCACATAATAAATACTTGGTGCAGTACGGGCTCTGACTAGTCCATTAGCACTCACAGAGCTCCTCCCGCTCTCTCTTAGTTCTCTCTGTTAGCAGCCACACAGCACGGCAGGAGCAAGAGGAAGCCATTTTAGCAGGATGCAGTTCAGAAAACGCCAACACGCATGCTATACAGCCAGTCACGAGTTGCACGAGCGTGCCAAATAGCGCTGTCTGCAATCAGATCTCTACAAGTTTTATGGAGCTCCGTCTGCTCGAGGCCAGTAATGGCGCTCTGTTGAATTAGGTGCAATTTGCGACTTGCCTATGATGAAATGGCTGCGTTTACCCGCGAGACACTGCAACAAGTGTCGTATTGCTACGTGGACGACGGCAATGAGAGATCGTCTCGAAGAGAAACAGAACCGTCTTGCGCTGCCCCACCAGTGATTGATTGCAAGGCGAGCTTCTGGGGGCGAGACGTCAACACTGCGCTAGACATCCTGACTCTGATCCCATGGCCAGACTGAGAGGCTTGGACCTGGCAGTGTTTTCAAGAGCCTGGCTGGCTACCCGAGCGCACCGGTATCTAATAGTCCGTTATACATCGCACGACGCGCGATGTAAAAATACCAACTGCTTGCACCTGGCTGCGCACCTCCACGACTTGCAACAAACAACACAAGCAAGCAAGCCGAACAAGATGCGCGCGAGCTCGACGACCACGCCAAGCCGCTTGACCGAGAAGCTTGCGGCACGCAACGGACCGCGTCACTCGGTCTACTGGGTCAAGCAGACCAAGAGCGCGGACGACGCGCGGCTGCCGACCCATGCAAGCGTACTGGACGCCACAGGCATGGGCGGCGGCGCCGGAGCGCGCGTCGAGTACACGCTCGTGGGCAAGTACACGGGCGACTGGCAAGACGGGCTCAAGCACGGCTACGGCGTACTCGTGTACGCCAACGGCAACAAGTTCGAGGGTGACTGGCGCGAAGGCAAACGTGATGGCCGCGGTGTCTACTGGGTGCACGACAAGCTAAAGAACAGCAGACAAGCAAGTGGCAACAAAACGAGCAAGAATAACAACAAGTTGCGTAAGCAGTACGCCGGCGAGTGGGCCAGCGACCAGCGCCACGGGCTCGGCACGTTCTTCCACGAGGACGGCGGCCGCTACGAGGGTTTCTGGGTCAACAACAAGCGCGAGGGCGACGGCTGCATGGTCTACGGCGCCGACAAGTCCGTTTACGAGGGCCAGTGGAGTGGGAATATGCGCTCGGGCCGTGGCGTCCTCACGCTAGGTACGTACAGTACAATATGCTGGTGACAAATGAGTCAGGGTTTATCTGGGACCTTGGGCTTGATTAGCTTCAAGTTGAAGCTGACTCACAATGACTGGTGGTACTGTAGCGAACGGCGACGTATACGACGGCTACTGGCTCAACGACAAGAAGGAAGGGCCCGGACGGTTCTACTACAAGACGAGCGGCAAGATGTACGAGGGCGAGTGGGTCGACGGCGCCCCCAAGTGTGGCACGTACCACGACGCCGACGAGGCGCACGCGATGATGGCGCAGGACAAGGGCTCCGGTGGTCGACTCAATCGCTTCCAGTTGCCTGAGGTAGGACTTCGAACGGTGTTTTGGGATACTGCATTGCTAGTGTTGGACTGATAGACTCTCTTGTGTGGCTGGCTGCCTTATGAAGCTGGAGCTAGCGCACCCGGAGCAGGTCGTGAGCGAGAGCATTGCGCACATTCGCCAGGAGCGCGTGCTCGAGAAGGCATTCCACGCCAAGCAGCAGCAATATACCGACGATGATAATGCTGACGGCGATGACGACCAGAGCGCCTATGAAGGTGACGAAGGTGGCTCGCCGCATGACGAGGCGAGCGTTGTCTTTGACGAGCGCACCATGCGCCTCATCCAGAGCCAGTTCACGGCGCTCGAGCAGCAGCAGCAGGCGGATGACGAGGACAATCACCACAAGCACAAGCGCGGCTGTGTGCGTTGTGCGCTGCTACCGGCGCTTATTGGGACTGTGGGGCTGCGCATCGATGAGCAGCAGCTGCTCGAGTTCCTGGACGAGATTGGCGCATCGCGCGACACGCTCGTGAGCTTCGCCGAGTGCGTCGACATCCTCTCGCTGCTCGCCGAGAGCGAGATGGGCGCTGTTGGAGGTGGTGGCGGCCGACGCAGCCATGACGACGACTACGATGATGATGCACTGGAGGAGCAAGACGAGGAGGACGACGACTAGGCACACAAGTACATAGATAAGGGCAACGAGATCGCACGATCGAACAGGAAAGAACAGCGAGCAAACCTCTCAACACCCGTTGTTATCTCTATTACCACCACCTGCTGCTGCTTCTCTTGACTTGTTATCTGCTTCCTGTGTCTGGGTTCTGTATGACCTTCGTGTCTTCCTGTACTCGGCGTGACCTGTTTGCTTAGGTGAAACGCAGGCCGAGCGCGGCGACGACGGCGCGGAACTTCTGCAGGTCCTCGCGACGCAGGTACTTGAGAAGCTTTCGTCGCTTCTCGACCATGGCGATGAGGCCCCGTCGCGAGTGGTGATCCTTCTTGTGCTGCTGCGCGTGGAAGGTCGAATGCAGAATCTTCTGCGTGAGCACGGCGATCTGCACCTCGCTCGAGCCGGTGTCGCCTGGGAAGCGCTGGAAAGTCTCGATGGCCTTGGCGATCTGCGCCTTGTTGAGCTCGTGCTGCGACGCGTTCTGCAGACTCAGTACAGCCTTGAGCTGCGTCAGCGCCGCGCTCTCCTCCTCGCCGTCCTCGTTAGTCGCGAGTGCCGGGTCATCCAGCTTGATGCCGAAGCGGTAGTACGTGTCCTTGGTCACCTTTGGTGGGGCCACGTACGAGATCGCGCGCAGCTGAGGGACCACATTCGCGGCACAGGTGACAGTGGCATTCGTGCGCGCCACGGCGGTCACGGACACGCGCGCAAGACGGGACACAGCGAACATGTCGACTCTTGTAGCTTAGCTTCTCGCTCGTTTGCTTGCTGGCGGTCGAATATTGGGGCGACGGCGGCTCTTTCCGATGGCCCAGAATTGACTGGAAGTCGAAATGGCGGTATTGATCCGGTATATCGGTTATGTGTGGTATACCGTTAAGATTTCAAGCTATACGATAGCACCCCGGTATATCAGTATTCACTTTGGTATACGATGCAAACCTCTTTATTATCCTAGTGCGTTAGCCAATTACATTACCAAAACCATTAGTTTTGGCCCAGACCATGTCGAAAAAGTGGTCAAAAATTACCAGTTTTGCAAATGCCACGGCTCAAAAAAATGGTTTTTGGCCCCGTACATAGGTTTTGTTTGCACGCTGTTGAACGCAAGACCTTGCTTGACCTGAGCGAGCGAGGTCTCCAATGCTCGAAGCAGGCGCAACTCTCGCTAATGGGGGTACTAAACACGGACGCGTTATGGCGTCAGGTTGCGGTAGTTGCCACCACTGCGCCACTCCAGCAACCTGTGAGCTCAGCCAGCCAGCCAGTCAGTCAATCCTATTGCCGTCCAGCATAGAGAGCGAGAATTCAAACCGTCAGTGCGAGCGGCACCACCTTGCAACTTCAACTCTGGCGGCGACTCTCGTTACATTCGACCACCACCTCAGGTCCCTTGTGGTGGTTCTCCAGCGTGTTAATACAGAGAACCCAAACTGCTGCACGAGGAGTGGGAGGGCTCCTCGTATATCCAGTGGCGATGGCTTTTCCTCCTCAGCGAGTCAGTCCAACGTCAAACACTTCGACCCGAAAGCTCTCAGCTCCAAGCAACAGAGAGAGAGAGAGAGGAAGAGAGAGAGCGAGTCATGAGCAATTGATGGTCTTTGGGTATGTGGATGCAGTTGTTCCATTGCGATCCCACGTACGTTATCCTCCCTCTCACTGCCGTCTGAATATGCGAAGGCCCCACCACAAGTTCAAACTTCTGAGGTCTCAATTGGCAATCAGGAAACTGCATGTTTGCTCCGCGGCGTTGCATCAGTCAGCTACTAAGTGGAACAAACGCATGCACGCAGTTTCGTCGCTATCTGTGTCCTCTCAGTGCTGGTGGTTGGTGCTCCCAGTTGGTCCCGTGGAAGAGCCACTACTGGGCGGTCGCCACCAGGACAGTCCCATTTGTTTACCTATGCTCTCTCAACTGCCTGTTTCGTAGTGAGGAGTGAACGAGCCAGACCAGGCCTGGGTTGGCTTGTAGCTGCTCATTTCCGAGAGGCATTCCCAAATTTCCCACCGTTCCGACACGGTTCCCACCCAACCTCTCTACGTCACAGTCACCGTCCGCAGCCAGCCAATTACCTAAACTAAACTCACCCACGTCCAGTCTTCCCGTCTCCTCTTCTTATCATTACTACCATGAAGCTCGCGTCCAGTCTCTTCGTCGTCCTCCTCGCCAGTCTCCTCTCCGCCTCGCCAGCATCGGCCATGAAGTCCGTAGTCAAGTGCGAAAGCGGACTCATTCCAGTTGGTCCTGAGCCTGCGTCCCCACAGCTTACGGCTTCGCCGACCATGGCGCCAGTAGTGGTGGCCCCAGCTCCAGCTCCGACCCCAGCACTCACCCAGGCTTCAGTCGAATTGACCTCAGCTCCAGTTCCAACTTCGACTGACTCCGGCACCGAGGACGCGTACGGAGCTCCAGCCGATCCTGATGCTGATGCCGGCGACGCCTCGGCCCCGGAAGACGACGACTTAACTCCTGAGGATGAGGCCGCCACGCCCGCCCCGACCGCAGCGCCATTTTCTCAGCGTTCGCCCGCATACGGCGACGAGATCGGCGCGGAGTACGACTTTAGCGACCTCAATACGTCTGGGACCGCACAGCAGCCTTCGGTTCCAGCACCGGCACCAGCACCGGTGTCCCAGAGCCAGAGTCAGACTAGCGCCACTTCACAGGACGGCGTCGACCCGACCACGTGCCTCGAGGCACACAACCGCGTCCGCGCTCAGGTCGGTGTGGCCCCATTGTCCTGGGACGCGGGGCTCGCGTCCAAGGGAGCAAGCTGGGCGCAGCACATGGCGGACCTCAACTTCTTCGACCACTACACGCCTGGCCAGTCGGACGACCAGATGAACAACCTGTACAGCGGCACGGACTGTCTCGCGGCCGTCGATGCGTTCGCGAGCGAGAAGGCGCTCTTCCCAGCGGACCGCGTCGTGCGCGAGGACGGCTACAAGGCCTACGCCCACTACTCCATGATAGTCTGGCGTGCTACCACGCGCGTGGGCTGCGGCCGCGGCGCGGACAAGAACCTCGTGTGCTACTACGAGACGCCGGGCAACACGGTCGGCGAGGCCGCGTACTAAAGAGTCTAAGAGCGAGTGCGAGTGAATGTGTTTTGCTCATCTTAGTACCCAGGAAGCCCGCGCTCTAGTATCAATGTCACCTTGTCTCGACATTTAGTCCATGTATGCAATTGGATAGTATGGAGTCCGGTCTCTTGTGACCGGAGTGTCCACGTGCGCACCGCACGAATACGAAAAAATAGTTGGGTAGGAGATGGACCCATTTGTCTGACATATTGACTCGTCTCAGCGCGACGAGGAGGACGAGTCTTCTATTTCGGACAGCATGGACAGCGAGAGTAAAGGAATGTTTAACGCTGACTGACTTGTGCCGTTGTGAGCGACTCACGACTGAACTGGGAAGGGATCGGCCGGTCTCTCATCATCGCCGTTGGTTGGTGGAAGGGCCTGTCCCCAGGCCAGTCCAGTCGCTTGTTCGTATCAGATACCGTACATTTGAATGAACGTCTCTCTCACGTGGCGAGGAACTCATTTGGAGCGCTTGAAGTTATGGGGTGTTAGTATACTGTACAGCTTTATTTCCCTCTCTCTCTCTGCTGTTTATATTAGTGCCACTCACTGGCTGGGCTGCAGCTTGTTGTCTCTCATACGATTCTCGAGACTGCTGCTGATCTCCTACCTGTTGCTGGCTCAGTCACTGTTGTATCTGACTATGAAGTCGCCCAGGCCCGGGAGGATCTCACCTGTCTGTGCGTCCACGTCCGCGTCCACAGCGGCCGTGATAATCTTCACGTCTACAGGTCAGATACAACACAGTCCATGAAGTTAGCAAGAGCGAACAGCACTTAGAGCCTCGGCAAGATGACTTCAAACGAACCTGGGTACTGGTTGCAGACAGCAGTGACGGCCTCCGAGGCCGAGAGGATCGTGACAACGCAGATGCACTTCTCAGGGATGTGCAACCCGCGCAGCACTTCGATGGCCTTGCACGCGCTCCTGCCGTCGCTGCTTGTACCGCTAAATAGCAGCACTTTGCACTCGGCCACGTTCGGTGGCAGGTCAGTGCGCTCGACGCGCCACTCGCGCGTTGGACCCTCGTCCCCTGAGCCGGAACCGGAACCGGGGCCTTGACGCTGCGGGTCCACACTGTGCTGGTTCATGTGGATGTAGCCGCGCGCGGCGTCCGGCTCCATCTGGGTGAAGAACTTGAGGAACGGGTACCCGGTGTCGCCGATCACGACGCCGCAGAGCGGATCCACCTGCTGCTGCCCTAGGTACGTGTGACCCGAAGGCGTCGTGATCTCCACAGACTTGGAGCCCAGGCTCGCGATCGCCTTTTCCAGTAGGATCCTATTATAGCGAAGCCAAAGCAAAGCCCCCATTGGTCAGTATTGAGTGGAGCTTTAACGAGGTAATCATTGGCGCTTAGCACTTACATGATGAGTCTGCAGGCCGCGCGCCGGAACTCGGCGGGGCTCGTGTTCATATTGCGCAGCGTCGTGAGCAGGATGAGCACGGCCTGGGACCGCGCTTCGAGCACCGTCACGGGTTCCTCCACTGGCAGGACCCCCGCCATGCGATTCGAGTTGTCTCTGTGAGGAAGACACAACGACAATGTTTGTGAACCTTAGCTTGGGTCCAATGTGTCCCTATCTAGAGGACAGAAATTAAGAGGTGGACGTCGAATAACGTACAGGTCCTTGGCGGACTGCACGAGCAGGTCATAGCGCGTGATGATCTCCTCACGGTTCTTCTTGATGTGGCAGATCGCGGCGCGCGTGACGCCAAACTCGCGCGCGAGCGCCGCCTGCTTCTCACCGTTCTCGATGCGCTGAATGATGTTACGCCGGTCTGTGTCGCGCAAGTACCGCGTGCGCTTCTTGTCCGCTACTGCTGTTACTGCTGCTACTGGCTCTGGTTGTTGCCGATCTTGCTGCTCGCCCGGGGAGTCTGAGCCCTGTGAGAGCGTCGCGTTGCGCTTGGACTCGGCTGGCGGTGGCGTTGATAGTCGGCTCGAGTTGAATAGGGAGAGAGACGCCACAGGCGGCGTGAGCGATGAGGATGCAGATCCCCGTAGAGGCGGCGGCGGGCGCAAGGTTGAGAACGAAACCGGCGCCTGGCGACTCAGGTGCGAAGGCAACGAGCTGATTGGTGAAGATAGCGACACAGGTCGCTGCTGGTGGTGGTGCGTCTGCTGGGAGTGATGCTGCAGCTGGTGATGAGACTGCGGCTGCGGTTCGTAAGGCATCTTTTTGGATTTCTTGTTTTTCGTCGACTGGTGGTGGGTATTACGGTCCTGCGCATCAGCATCCTCTTCGTCTCTGAGATCGTCGTCCATGAGGTCATCACTGCCGCCGAAGGATGATGCGGACTTCGTCGTCGTCATAGATGCGCGCTTGGGGTGCCACGTCCCGGGTCGCAGTAAGATGGGTGACTGATGCTGACGCTGGTGTCCGTGCGGTTCATAAGACATCTCTTTCACGGATGCGAAGCGGCTGTGGAGCCGCTCTGGATTGAGCAGATGCGTTGGGGCACTACCGCTAGTGGTAGTAACCGTGGATCCTGAGGAAGACGAGCTGGAAGAGGGGGTCATGCCGCGTTGTTGCTGGTGCTGGTGCTGTAAGCGCATTGCTGCAGAGTCACTGGAGATGATCTGCTGCTGTACGACGCCCCAGACGCCGCGCAACATCGGCACCGCGACGGCCTCTCGTTGGGAGTGGAGCTGCTGATGTTGGTCCATCTGGCGCTGACTGCCGCCACTCTGTCGTTCGTGGCTCTGCTCAAGTTCTTCGTGCGTCATCGTGCCCACCAACGCCGTGTTGTTTGGAAGATCCCACTGCCACACCGCCGACTGGGTGCTAACTCCTGAGTGAACCAGCGAGCCACTAGACCGGAATAGGTGACGGTGTGAGAGCTCACGAGAGAAAAACCTCGAGAGATCAAGTGAGTATTAATACACGGGCGTTGGTTGCTTCGCGGATGTTTCGCCTGCGTTTGTGGGTGGAGCTCGCGTTTGCACGTGACCAGTCGCCCTTGTGCTTAGCGGGACTCGTCGTCGGATCTCCGTCTTGTGTCTACCAGCCACCCACCCGTTAATCAGCTCGTGCTCGTTTCTTTCCGTCTTCTTTTGCTTTCCGAAACCGCTCACGCGTTCAACGGGATGCTGATTGCCTGCTGAGCCTTGGTGCCTTGAGACCGATCAATTCAGTGACTGGAAGGCTGGCTGGGGCTTAACGTTTAACGCCTGGGCTGGTGCTGGTGCTGGAGCGGATGAACGGATTGGCTGAGCTCCTGGCGGTTGGTTGGTTGGTTTTGCTGTCTGTCTGACTGCCCAGTATCACTGTGACACTGGCGCGCTTTCTCGTACTGACTGAGCTGATTGACGGGGCCAATCAGCAGCCATTCACTTTCTTTCGCGAAGGAGGGGAAGAGGAGGCGAAGGGAGAAGAGGGCTCAGTTCAGCACACGCGCCGTTAAGCAGCCAAGCGAGGGAAGATCAGAAGAAAAAAAAGTGAATGCAACGCTGCTCCACTCTACTATACCAGATAATGCCGAATGCCGAACGAAGAACGTGAGGAACGGCTTTGAGCTTTTGCTGGCTGGCTGGTCCGCCCACAAGCTGGTCTCAGTGTGTGTGCGTTTGTCTCTCTGTTTGGATCTTGGTGGATGGATGAACTGAGTGCCTTATGCCGATGATGACGCGAAGGTTGAGGTGAGCTAAAGAAAGAGCGAGCGAACGAACGAACGAAAAGACCAAAGAAGAATGGGCCGCGCGGATGTGAAAGAAGCGAGGGGATCTTTGTGAGTAATTCGTATCACAGTGCTGTAGTGAACGTGTGGGTAGGTGCGCCAAACGCGACTGGTACATATATTGTGCGTGTGACCGATGAGTCGTCGCCGGGATGAGGTAATGGAAATGGCTCGATTTACGTTTATAGCACTTATCATCTGCCCGTGGTTTCTGTCCTTCTCTGTATCATTGGAAGCCTCACTGCCGAAGCCCAAGCTAAGTGCGTCCTATTGGGAGGAGTAGGGAAACGTTGCT
>JAADWP010000780.1:0-15452 GCA_023336215.1 Globisporangium iwayamae | reverse complement strand
TTAGTTCTTGTGGTGCATTCGCAAGGTACTGCATCCAGGCCGTTACAGGTTCGCGGGTGAGCTCCGTTTGGGCCGGGAGTACTGCGCGTAGATTGTCGCCATATGACGCACCGCTTGTGACATCTCTCACCGCGAGGCTTTGCGCGAAGAGGTGCATGCTGAGGACCACATCTCTGGGCTGCAACTCAGTTGCGGCTCACGAGTTTTGCTGCTGGGATTTTGAAAAGCGTTGCCTGAGCCACCTCATTCGGCGGGACGTGGAATCTTGTTTGTGGGTCTGAGAACGGACCAGTACGAGTATTTTGTGCTCAAGCGCTTTGTCTTCGAAAGTATCGGCACTGGAATGCAATACGAGAGGGAGAGAGCTGCCCTTGAAGATATTTCGGTAAGCGAGATAGTTCTGCAGCTTAAGCTTGGTGTGATGCATCGTCTGTTATCTACTCTTTTGCATTATCGAAGCCTGGTTTGCCTTCCAAGTCGAAGAGTACTTCTATTCAGCCCAGCGACTGTAGCAGTTTCAGACCGACTCTGCGAGCACGAGGGCGCAACACGTAGGAAGAATATGTCTACTTACATCGCTCGCACGGGTGGACTATTGTTTCATTGCCTCATGCCTCTCGGATGTTCGGCTTTCCACTGCCGTTATCGTGCCAACTTTGGTGTCCCAGTGTGCTGTGCAATCTTCTTTACACAGATCCTACGCGATGAAAGCCGATACAGGGCTGCATTGCATGACTACCTTGCTCTGTGTCTCTGTGAGGCATCGCTGATAATGATTTACCCAGCGTGCATCTACGGCGTTTAGTCCATTAGTTCCAGCGGTTGGACGAGCTTCGTGCTGCTGCTCTCACTCATCAAGATCGCGATTAGGAACACGATGAGCTGACTTCTGGGTAAACTGGACAATCTGAAATCCGAGCTCCTCATCTTCAACGCGCTCTACATTTCCTGCTGCATGCAGAGTCTCTCGTCGAAACACACAGCGCTCGTGTTATCACTGCTCGGCTTTGCGCAGGCGCTGCTCTTAATTCGAGACGTGAGCGACATGCTATGCAACATCAACTTGATCATAGTCAAGATCCCTGAGGGAAACCCATGGGACGACAAGACCTGCGTTGAGGTTGCCTTGGCGATTATTGACGAAGATCCGGTGGCTCTGCACCACCCATCGATGCCTGGGAGGATCCAGTCGTCACTGGCAATGGCAAGCAAGCCCTACTTCACCAGGAACATAGTCACTCCTGAGTCAGTGAGCGAAGCTCAGGGCATCACACTCGTACGGTCATTCGACCCAGCGAGGCGGACTTCGGAGTCAAAAATCGATCTTGTTTGAGATTAGCAGACCAAGTGTCGATCACTCCTCAAGCCCTGACTCCATCCGTGGTCAGCACCTTCAGGTCAGATGGATTCAAAGTTGGCATGTTGAGCGTGAGTGAGAGGCTGCTGCTCGTTCAACTGGTGGCGCAGCATCTGCTCATAACCGAGTTCGTGGCGCTCGTCGAGTACACGGAGGTCATCATCCCGCTCACATACAGCGAGTTATCGACTCGATTACCTCGAAGTGGCCAGAACCTTATTGGATTTTGTCACTTGTGTCGTGCTACTATTCCCAATCGGCATCTACATCACTATGGTCTGTCACCTCCCGAATTGTGCGTACAACCCGTACCTGATGCATATCGATGTGTGCGAACTGAATACGTCTTTTGCAACCCTGATGATCTACGCGAGCCCTGCTCCCTCGCCATCATGAGCTATACCTCGAGGCGCAAGATCGGCATCGCACTCTGTAGCCAGCTGACGATCGTACTGAGCAAGCAATTTACGATGGTGCAGTCAAAGCTGGCAGTTCGGATCTTCTATGTTGTGTACAACTTGCGCTGCCACTTTGGTGAAGTTGTTCTTTCCTGCTGTTGTTGCAAATTTCAAAGTAGGGAACTGAATAGCGAGGCCGTGAACGGACCTCTGACATCTTGTTTGCGGTAAGCTGATCTAAAACTTCTGTTTGCAGTCGAACTCCGTAAAAGTAGGTTGCACGGGTGTTTTCTGCACCCAAGGATGAGGAGTTCGACTCGATGTCTCTGTTCGAAACTTTGTTTGCTACAAGTCAGTGCCATGCTTGCTCATCACTTGCTCGTTTTTTTATCGTGGAGCCATGCGAACTTGAAGCTATAGTCAGCGCCTACGGTAATCAAGCGTTAGTCTCACATATTCACTCAAAGGCGTAGGAGAGCTTGGAAAGTCACCTAGGTGGAGCAACGTGGACTGAAGCATGAACACAACCCAGAGGATGAGCTTGGACTGCACCATCTCGCACTGCTTCTCCAGCACAAACGCCAGCTGGTGGATCGCCGAGATATGCAGTTTCCGCTTCAGCACAACGTAGATGAGCACGAACGAACACAACTCCATGGTCGCGTAGATGAGCACGTTCTGGATCGTCGCTTGCAAATCCGCCTCGTCCATGGTGCCTAGCTGCGGGTAGTAGACGCG
Organism: Globisporangium iwayamae; assembly: GCA_023336215.1. Taxonomy (NCBI): domain Eukaryota; phylum Oomycota; class Peronosporomycetes; order Pythiales; family Pythiaceae; genus Globisporangium; species Globisporangium iwayamae. Next base: position 12,959 of record JAADWP010000780.1, on the reverse strand, counting down.
GTTCGGGAGGTGGAACAACGTGAAGAGGTAAATGCCTAACAGTGCAACAATAGAATCACACACCGTGAGCTCGTGGTTTTACGTTGCAATGGGCCACCAATGGACTTACAGTAGACGAGCGGGATCACCACTTCAGTGAACTCGATGAGCAGTAAGAACTCGGTCAGGTACAGAATTTGGAGCGCCTTCTGAACAAACCGGACCCGCTCACCCGCAGTGAGAACGTCACCCATCGAATGCCTCGGTCGTGAGAATGCACGATCTACTGCAGTTGCGGAATGGCTTGAGCCGCGCATGCTCTGGCTGGGGTTATTCGGCGCAACATGTTGTGCTTGTGGGTTCTCTAATTGTTTCAGGGTCTGTGGAGGATTCTTCACGCGGGTTGTCGATGGTTTGGTCGAAAACAGATTCTCGTTGCGCTGTTGAAAAGCTCCAGGGACGACTTGAATCACTCTCATGCTCCGAGATCCCATCGTGGCGGTGTATCGGAAGTTCTTATGCTGCGCAACAACAGGGTAGTCACGTAGAACTGCCACCACAGTCTCAATGAACTGCCCTTTCTCCATCTTCATCTTTTCCGCGAGACTGTTGAACTCACCGAGCATCCTGTTAAGGTCGCGAACGCTCACGCACGCCTGCAGGAAGTCTGCCGCCATGATCACGAGGTTCGTGTTGGTCGAGTTCGAGCTCTGCATGCAGCAGGAGACGAAGAGCGCGTTGAAGATTTCGACGTTGAAGATCACGAGCTCCGGTTTCAGGTCGTCCTTGTCGTGAAGCACTCGACTAATGAGATTCTTCTCGACGAGCTTTACCACGGGGAGCACTAGTGCGAAGAGCGTCTGCGACGACGATGAGAGGCTCGAGAACGCCGAGTAGAAGACTGGATAAACCACGACCATTGACATTTGGCAGCCCACGACGAGCGAGTACTGCATCAGATCTCTCAGCACTTCGCGGTTCTGTCGCAGAATACTCCTACAAGTGAGCCACACAAATAGTGCCAGGGAGCAAGACCAGGGTACAGCAGTTAGCAGAATCGTGAACGGTATGGGGTAACCAATCACGCGCGCCAAGCCGTAGGTTGCCGCGCACGTCAGGAACGCAACGGGGGTCGAAATTGCAAAGAGTCTGCGCCGAGACAACCGCAGATGCGGCACGTAGTAGTGGATCTGGCTCACAATCGCATGGGAGTACACGAACGTGGCGAAGAAGGACCGCACCCAGAAGCTCCCTGAGTGGTCGATGCCTCGCTGAGGGTTCTCAAGGGGGATCGAGTCGGCGATCACAATCGCGATAATGCACGGCACCGGAGTCACGACGATCACTGCAAAAACTCTAGCGGCGTTGGTGCCAAGCGCATACTCGTGGAATCGTTTGAGCCGGTCGAGCGAGTACTGGCCGTGGAGCTCGACCTGGATCGCGTCCCAGGCAGTGACGACCTGGTGCCAGTAGCGTTCGCATCGCATGGTCAATTTCTGCTTGCTGGCTTGTCCGGCTTTTGATGTTTGCCTGTGACTCACTTCATGGAGTGGTGTCATCGAAGCTTGTATTTAAAGAGTAATGACGCGATTGACCTGTTACGACTTCCTGAACTTGACGATGTATTATTACACCAGTACGACTTCACACCACAGTCTTCGTCAGTAAGCCTCGTAACGCGACAGATACACTGCAGCGCTGGAGCCGTTGAACTTCTGCACTCTCGGGTTGTGCTTGAGCATCTGCACGTACACTGGTATGAGGCTTGGGGTCGTAACGTTGTCGCGCAAATCGATCGTCACGATGGCCTTGTGTATCTCAAGAGCCTGTGCCAGTCGCGCGAGTCCGCTCTCCAGTAACCTGGTCTTCAGCACAGAGCCTTCGACGCTCGAATGCAGTGAGAAGCTCGTGAGCGTTGAATTCTCCTTCAGCGCATCGGCAATCGCAAAGGCGCCATCATCACCAATGCCGTTGAAGCTCAGGTCAATCTTGAGAAGCGGCGGGTAGCTTCGCAGCAGCCAAGCGACTTCCTGGGCGCCTTCGTCACCTAATCCGTTCCGCGACAAATCGATGGATGTGCATTTCCAAGAGGTCCTGGTACTGGCGAGCATTTCCACAATCGCTGTCACGCCATACTGTCGAAGACTCTTCCCACTGTACGATTGCAAAGTAATGATAATCAGCACTGGCTGGTAGAAACATCATGAACAACGAACGACACACAAGCACGTACGCGAAGTCCAGCTTCTCCAGGTGCGCGAACTCCTTCTCAAATCGTTTTCGCAGATCGTGCGCCTGGGAAATCGCCGCGAGCATCACTTTGCACTCGGGCGTGAGCTGATTCCCAACGCTCAGCAGGACCTTGCGCTGCAGATTCGACGTGAACGCCTTCAGGTAGAGCTGCTTGGCTCCTGCGTCGGTGATCTTGTTGTCGTGCAGGTTAAGTTCCTGGAGCGTCGAGTTTAGCTCCAAGCCTTCGGCTAGTCCCACAATTGCTTGATCTACTCACAGTACTCAAGCAAGTGAGATCCCTACAGTACTCACAACGACATGATGCATCAAGATTCAGCGCACCGTTGATGCCATTGCTCGACAAGTTGAGTGTTCGCAGGCGAGGATGTAGTGATGCGTAGAGTCCGATCTCGTAGCACCCGCCGACTGACACTTCGTTCCCACTCAGATCGAGCTCCTCCAGCTCCGACCACCCCTCGCATCGGCGAATCGTGCTCAGCGTCACTTTGACGTAGCTGTCCGTTAGGACTGTGTCCATAAGGAGTACTTTGCGTAGCTTCTTGCCCGTGAGCGTCAGTGTTCGCAGCGCGGATTCGCGCACCGCGTCCAGCAAATGCGTTTCGAGGACTTTCTCCTGCAGCTTCACTTGGAGTTTTGTGAGTAGCTCTGGCTCACTGGGGATCTTGTTACGCTGCATATGAAGGTATCGAAGTGGAAACGATGCAGCCAAGCCATCCAGGATGTGGTACAGCGCCGCAATGCCGCGCTCGTTGATCTGCAGACACATATTTGATTATTCAGTTCGCACCATGTGAGAGCGTATAAGGTACCAGCCTAGCAGTCAGTATCACTCACTTCGTTTTCCTCGAGGTCCAGCGTTTGTAGTGTCTGTGTCTGGTCCAGCGCGAACGCCAGCGCGCCAAGACCTCGATTCCTGATGTGGTTGCCCGCCAAGCTGAGAACCTGGAGCCGCATCGTCGGCAGCAGCTGGCCGATCTTCGCTGCGGTCTCATCGTGGAGATTATTTGATCGCAAGTAGAGCTTCGTCAGCCGTCTGACAGCTGAGCTTACTAGCAATCCAGCGATGTCGTCGTCGGTGAGCTGCAGACACGACAGATCGAGCACGGAGAGGTGGCTGCAGCTCTCAAGAGCCTGGATCAGGCTGTTGAATGGGATCGCTCTCGACGGATCATCCTTCATAGACGATTGCGATGGTTGTGAAGATCCGAGCGTGTTAATTGAGAGATCGAGATGCGACAGCTTTGGACAGCGCAGCAACAATTGTGACAGCGGGGGCAGCGATCTCCACGTGAGCCTACCCCAAATAAGAGATATCAATGTTAGCTGCTTATCACACCACATTACTGAGTTCACTAGCAGCTCTCCCTCATTGCACTTTACATGTTGTTGGCAAAGTTGACCGACGTGAGCGCTGTCCAAAGGCGCTCACGTCCTGCTGGTGGCCGCTCGGATCGCCAGAAGGTGTCGTCAAGGTTGTTGTATGAGAGATCGAGCTCCTGCAGCGACTGCATCACTGGCGCTGCACTCAGCATTTGTAAGAGCGTCGCTGGGAGCAGTTCACTCTGCTGCTGTAGTAGCGCCTCCGAGAGCTGGATGTGTGTAATCTGCCCCAGATCGCTACCGGTTTGCGCTCGTTTGCCGTTTGGGCTGGGAAGCAGCGATTCGCACAGGTCACTGACTTGCGTGGCATTGCTGAGCACTGAGCTCTCGCGCGGTTTGCGACTGTTACCAGGGATGGACATGGCAGCGGTGCTGTCGCCGCTGCTGTCACTCACTGCATCTGGGAGCATTTCCGCACTTCGTTCTAGTGACCAGTCGCTTGAGCCATACATAGCAGCGACCCGAGATGAGTGAAGAGTCTTACCCGTACCGGTGAAGGAGCAGCATCATGTGAGTCGTGACTTATTGTACCCTATGTGCTTGGGAGATGCAAGAATTTGGTCGTATGTGAATCGTGCAAACGGTCTACTGTGGTCGTGGTCTTTCTCATGGCGTTTGAGTGACGTGTGCGTACGAGCTCGCACAAGCGGGTGCTTGTGGTGCAAATTGCAGCTTTGGTGATCATCTCATCCACTTTCTGGCGAAAGGCAACCTAGATACAGGACGTAAAGACCGGTCGTGTGGGACCGCTTGGCCTCTGGAGGGGTTTCAAGGACCCGTCACTGGTCACGGCGGAGCTACAGCGAGCTCTGGACGTCGAGCTGAGTGTGGGAGAAGAGAGAGAGGGAGAGAACCAAGAAGGCGAGAAGACAGCGAGGTGTGTGCAGAGAATCTACTCCTCGTGGATATCACTCCTCCAAGCAAGCCTTGAACGAGCACCCCCTGATGGGAGCGGGGGCTAGTCCAAAGCGCGCATTTTCTAATGGTCGTGAGTTGTGAGACGTGAGTCGTTCGTAGGGTATTTCCGCGCTCCATGCTTAACAATAAGAAATCTCGCTCCACAAAGAAAGCAAAGCCAGTGAATAGTACGAAAATCATTTCAGCCTTCGCGTCGCGTCACGATCCCAAAGCGTGACAGTCAATGCAAATGACAGTTTTAGCATTGCTCTCCTCTCAAAGTCTAGACGTTTTCCGATAGATTGACTCTCCATGATGAGACGAGTGGCTCCAAAAACAAGCAGAGGAGCACGACTCTCCGCAGGCAGGCTCGTTCGAGGCTTGGCTCCAAGGTCCCAAGTTCGAGCCTATTTCTCAGCAGGGTGTGGTGTAAACTTAGATCCTCTTGTGCATTCTGTCAAAGGAGTCGCTCTCGCTCGGCAGTCAATCAAAACAGCACTCACTAACGAGTGATCGCAGTCGGAGGACGTGAACAAGGGGACCTCGGACGTCAAGCCAGAGAAGCCTTCAGCCCACACACGCAATGCACTTCAGAGATGGCTGGCGCAAGCTGGTGAATGCCTGGGTCGCGATCCAGGTCGAACTCCACGGCCAGTACTCGCTCAGCCGCCTCCGAGCCTTCCACACGTACTCGCAGACTTCGAGCCTCGCTCGTGTTGTCCTTGTGATGGTGTTAACTCCGATCCCGTGTCTCATCGCCATAGGAATCTCCGACTCGATCCCGCTGCAGCCGCCGGAGCGAGGCATCGGCCACACGCACGGGTACTGGGTACGCGGCATGTTCACCTCGTTCATCTACTCCTACTCGGTGATCGACCAGATCCAGTACTATGTGCCCAAGCTTCGCGTGTCGCTGCGAGAGAGGATTGCAGTGTCACTACCGGCTTCACTTACGAGCAACGCGGTGGCCTACGTGTTCAGTCGGTTGATTGGCTTCCCGCTACCGTTCGCGCTCACGCTCTCGTCCGTACCGTGGTCGCTCTCATTCTTCACATCCGTGTGGTTCTTGCGTAGGAAGTTCTTGCGCCAGCACCCGGACGTGCTCCGTGACTTCCTGGGCTATCTGACCGTCTGCTTGTGTCAACTCTCTATGGTGGTGATCTACCCAGCGTTCTACTCGATCTTTGCGAACTTGTCGTCGTCACGACAGACCAAGTTCGTGCTGCTGCTGCCCGTGATCAAGCTCGTTGAGAAGAACTTGCTCAGCCGGTTCTTGCGCGGCCGCGACGACGTGAAGCCCGAGGTCGTGATCTTCAACGTCGAGATCTTCAACGCGCTCTTTGTTTCCTGCTGTATGCAGAGCTCGAACTCGATCAACACGAATCTGATGATCATGGCCATCGACTTCCTGCAGGTGTGTGTGGGTCTTCGCGATCTGGGCCAGCGACTCGCGGAGGCCAACAAGCTGGGAGACAGAATACTGATGCCCAGGGACAAGCTGATCGAGACGACGCTGCTCATCCTCGAAGACTTCCCGTCGATTGCTCAACACCCGAGTTTCCACAACATTCTGCGCGTGCACGACAGCGCCGGCGGCGGCTCACTCACTCAGGTCAACCCCGTTTCGTTCAGTGAGTGGGCGGCAGCCGAGCATGAGTTTCACGATCAACCACAGGTGGTCTACGGCTCGCGAAGCGTCGCACCAGAGCCGAGAAGCGATAGCTCGATCCTCATGAAGGCTATTCCTCCGCCGCAAGACCAGATGCATCAGCCCTCAGACTCGACTCCTACGTCCCTAGACTCGTTCACGCTCGACCCAGACCCCAGGACCGGACGTGAAGTGTCTTGCTCCAAGTCCACGGAGATAGTGCTCACGTCCCGCGAGCGTCTTCTCTTCGTCCAGAGGACGCTCCAGGTGCTCTACTTGACGGAGTTTCTCCTGCTGGTTGAGTTCACGGAAGTGGTCATCCCCATCGTCTACGGTGAGTATGTTTACAAACTGCTTTCTGTACGAATTGAGATGACACTAATTGAACCACTTTGAGCTCGCGCAGCGGTCTACCTCATCGGTCTGTACAACCTCCCGAACCGCGTCTACTACCCGCAACTTCGCGACATCAGCAGCGAGGAACTACAGGTGACGGTCGTGAATGTCGCGATCTACGCGGCCATGGAGCTCGCATCGTTCTTCGTGCTCTACGTCGTGCTCAAAAGGAAGCTACGCATCTCAGCTATTCATCAACTAGCGTTCGTGCTCGATAAGCACCGCCACATGGTGCAGTCCAAGCTCATTCTCTGGGTCGTCTTCATGCTCCAGTCAACACTCGTGCACCTGGGTACGAACGGGTGAACCAGACAGTCACCGATCGCTTCATGACCCCCATCCTTTGTGATGAGCCTGACTGACTGACTCGTTACGTGTGTGTTGTGCTGATTGTGCAGGTGCTGACTACAGCTTTAAGTTTGCTTGGCTACACCACTAACCGTCACGCTCAGAATAGAATTCGTGCGGGTGGGGTCCACACGTGAGTGCCAATCAGTGCTATTCGCAATCAGAAGAAACCAGCAAGACCCAGCGGATGCCGCTCATAAGTCACCCATTATCCGACACACAATGAAAGCGCTCGTGTACTAGCAGGTGCTCAAGGAGGCCTAGGACGCGCTGCAGGTTGAGCTTCACGGTCAGTACTCAATGCAACGCATGCACGCTTTCCACGATTACTCACACTCGGTCAGCTGCACGCATATGTTGGCGGTCGTACTGCTCATGCCGCTACCATATCGCCTCGCCGTTGCGATGGAAGATCGATCACGCTCGCGCTACCAGAGAAAGTCATCGACCAGAGCCACGCGTTCTGGGTACGCTCCATGTTCGCCACGTTCATCTACTCGCACTCGGTCGTGGAGCAAATTCGGTACTACGTACCTCGCCTGGAACTGTCGAGACTCGAGAGGTTGGCGATGTGCGATCCTGAAGTGCGTGGCGACCTATGCCCTTGCATGTGTGATCAGATTCCCGCTGCCGTTCACGGTCCCGATGCTTGCGATGTCCTGAGCGGTGTTCATGGTGCTTCTCTTCTGGCTCGTGCGCGGTAAGCTTCTGAACGAGAACCCAGACGTGTTCTACGATCTTCTGAGGTACTCGCTCGTGCTGCTCTGCCAGATGTCTATGGTGCTCATCTACCCGCTCTTCTACTCGTGTTGAGATAGCACTCAGTCCCTGTCGATCATGTCACCAACGTGTCCTATCACGTGTATGTCCTAGCAGAGTGAGAGAGATCGTCATGCGCTTTGAGCGCACCATGCATATTCAAGGAAACCGAACATTCCAAAAGCAGAACATTCTAGCGTGCCCACATCAGGACGAGCGCAGGCTAGTCTGTAGATGTAGCGCACGCTGTTTGAGTCGTGCCGGTAATGTCAATACACTTTTCTACTCCCCGTGAGCAGCGCAAGGGAGGGCAACTCGACGTTCTTGAGCCTTTCATCCTCTGCGCAGACGAAATTCGTGCTGCTGCTGCCGATCATCAAGCTCATCGAGAAGAACCTGATCCACTATGTGTTCATGCACCAGGACGACGTGGAGCCGGAGCTCGTGATCTTCAACGTCGAGGTCTTCAACGCGCTCTCCGTGGCTTGCTACATACAAGCGTCGACCGCAATCAACACGAACATCGTGATCATGGCCGTGGACGTGATTCAGGGCATCATCTCGACCCAGGATCTCAACGCCATGATCATCGAGGTCGACATGCTCTCTCATAAGATATAAATGAAGAAAGGACAGCTGATAGGGACCACAATGGACATCTTACAGCGCTATCCATCGGTTGCACAGCATGGCACGCTTTGGCACCTCTCGTTCAGCACCACCGTCACTATTGACGAGACCCACAAGTACAGCGCGAATCATCAGTGCAGTCGGCTGTCCACGAGTTTGAATCGGTCATCCAAGTACACGCTCAAGAACGCTAAGCCGATTACACGTAGTCGAGTGGTGCGCGTGGTCGCGCTCGCATTTGAGGAATCAGTCGTGTCCGATCAGGTACCAAGAGCTGTTGACGATGACGGCGGCAAGCTCTCGAGTGAAGTGACTGCGATAACAAACATAGCTGACGAGCTGGTGCAGACTGATATTGCAGAACCAGATGCTTATCATCATCAATCTGAAGCGCCAAATAGGCAGCACGACTGTACACCACCATCAACACTGCCGGTGGCATCCCCACCTGTAGCTGCATCCCCTCCAACACGACCAGGAATCACTCCGCATAAGCGGAGATTCGCTCGCGTCAAGTCTATTGCGCACATCCTGACGGCTTGAGAGCGTCTCGTGTTCGTGCAGAGGGCACTCCAGGATTCTACTTCATCGAGTTTATCCTGCTGATCGAGTTCACGGAAGTCATGGTCCCCGTCGTGTACTGTCTCTAGTTGATGATGCTCTTCCATCTGCTCAACCGCGCGTTCTACCCGTAACTGAGCAGCATGACCGACCACGAGCTCGCCACTACGATCGACAATGTGTCCCTGCACGCGTTGTTTGAGTTCACCTCCTTCCTGGCACTTGATGTCGTGCTGAAGCGGAAACTGCATACCTCGGTGATCCACCAGCTGGCGTTCGTGCTCGAGCAGCAATGGCGCATGGTGCAGGCCAAGCTCATCCTTTGGGTCGTCTTCATACTCCAGTCCACTCTTGCGCACCTTGGTGAGTAAGGCCCATTGTCGCGTGTCTCGAGTCTCACGCGGCACTGGGATCTATACCTACTGATTTGTATGATGCTGAGTCACCAGGTGCTGACTACAGCTTCAATTTCGTGTGCTTCACCAGTTGTGAGCGTAAGAGATCAAAGCCTTCGACGGTGGTTGAACTCGTCTGAAACCGCCGCCAGCGGAGATCTCGGTGCCAATTAACTGACTAGGTGATCGTGTGAGGCCGGGTGAGCGTGGGGCTGCGTGTGAGTCCATTCTGAGTTTAGCTGCGCGTCTCCACTCCCTGAAACGCTAAAGATACACCTCTCGCCGACAAGAAACAACACGGGTATCACTCTTCGCTGGGCTGTAGCTGACGCTGCACATGACATCGATGTGGCTCACACGCGGTCGCATGATCCGAGAGAACGACAAGGTGTGCAAAGGTTTCCAGCGGTTCGCGTACATTGGTGGGACACAAAACACCACGACCGTCGTGTACCAGGCGTTCTCGCAGCTCTGTTGGTGTCTGCGCAGACCAAGTTCTTCCTGCTGTTACCGAACCAATCAAGCAAAATTCGGTGAGAGGAACCGCAAGAACCATCGCAAACTCTCTCGGTGGGCCACAGAAGGTGACCTTCATCCAGAGCTTCCTTCGGGCGATGTACCTCGCCAGGTTTTTCCTGCTGGTCGAGTTTGTCGAAGTAGTGATTCCAGTCGCCAACTGTGAGTTTCGTCTTTTCAACCTACAGACCTTCAAGAGAATCGCTGGAGTTGATTATCACCGATCCCTGCTTTGACTGATCAGGTTTGTATCTCGTCGCGTTCGTGCAACCCCTCGGTTCCACCAAATAGCTAACCTCCCATCATGACCGCAAGGGCAGAATACCCGTTCGAGTTTATGTGGCTTCTTGTGCCAACAGCAGTGGCGATAGCCGCTTCGCACGGTTCGTGAGCTCAGGACTCGTCGCTGGGCTAGTTGTCCAGGCACAATGAAAGCTCGAATGAGAAATGCTCACGTCCAGGGTTTACGAGCAGTCTGTGCTGCTGCCTGCTGCTGGTATGAATAGTGTGGGGACCGGCGCGACCGACGAGAGTATCCGTGGTGAAGGTGTCCACCGTCAACTCTCAGCTCACTATGCCATCATAGACCATGTACCAGGGAGCTGAGAGGTGACGCGCAGTGTTTCTGTTTGAAAATGGTGCCGTGTGTGCGGCCTCTGCATGTGTAAATAAAGATATGTAAGAGAGTGGGTGAAGGAAAGGTAGAGGTCCAAGCCACTAAGGTGTCGTTATATCCGCGTGAGCTCGACGGGAATAGATCCACACTTGAATATGCGATATGGGTGCCGGCGTTTACCAGGCTCTTGACCTGCTGGCAAACCCTGGAAACCACTATGCAGCGTCTAAGAATACGCGAGGGCGTTCAGTTTCAGTCGACCTTGTGTATCAAGGCCATTATGTTGCATACGGTGCTTCTTCCTGATGAGGGAGTCAATTCGCGGCGCTCACTCAATCGATCTGCTTGTGAGTGAACTCGCTTTCCCTTGACAGCATTGCTGCCTTTAAAGAGAGAGAGAAAGAACTTCGACGTCCGATGGAGCGGTGCTTTCGTGTGTGTCTCCGGCATCTCGTTCGTGGATGGGAGCGCCTCCAGGTTGAGCTGCACGGTCAGTATTCCTCCGAGCGGCTCGAGACGCTTCACGCGTACGCAAGGCGAGTCAGCTTCCACCGCTCGGTGGCTGTGATCCTACTCACGCCGCTGCTGTGCCTCATCGTGGTCGTCATCGCAGATTCAATACCACTCGAACCTCTCGAGATCGGGTACATGCGCAGCTACGGCTTCTGGGTGCGAACATTCTTCACCACATGCGTGTTCACGCTCTCGATCCTGACGCAGTGCGAGGTTCACGTGCGCCAACTCTCGCTGTCGGGCCAAGAGAGGGTTGTAATCGTGCTCGTCATCGCGATTATCATGCTAGCAGTGTCATTTCCCCTCTCCCTTGGAATCGGGTACCCAGTGCCTTTCGATCTCTCTCTTACCTCCATGATATGGCTCCCGCAAGTGATCTTTTCCCTTTGGCTTGTGCGCGGTCGTCAGATTCGAGAGAGCGACGAGATGCGCAGAGAGATGCAGCAGTTCGTGAACATCGGGCTGGCGCAGATGATTGCGACCGTCGTCTACCAGACTTTCTATTCGGCGTTTTCCCAAATGCCGGCAACAGCGCAGACCAAGTTCGTGCTCGTGCTATCGATCCTCAAGCTCATCCAAAAGAATGTGGTCAACCGCATCATGGACGGCAAGGAGGACTTCAAGCCTGACGTAGTGATCTTCAACGTCGAGCTCTTCCACTCGATGTTCGTCTCGTGCTGCATGCAGCGCTCCACATCCGTAGCCACGAGCTTTGTGCTCATTGGCGTGGACTTCCTCCAGGCGTGCATCTCGCTGTACGATCTTAACAACATCTTGAGCGTTGTCGAGACGCTCGCGAAGGAGAGTGGCATCTCCAAAGAGCAGTTTGTCGCGGTGGTGCTGCGTATCATGTGTCGAGATCCAAGCGCGCGGAAAGTGACGACCACCACCTCCGCGATCATTGCCGACAAATCGGAGCTGAGTATTATGCCAGCTCCCACACTTGCACACGTGAACACCAAGTGGTTTGGAGCCGGACAACGAGTGTACCCGTTCCTATCAAGGGGCCCGCCAACATGGATCCACCCAATTGCTCGCATTCCACCACATCAGCAATCGGCGGAATCGGCTGTTGCCGCACTCACGTCGAGCCAACAGGAGCTGTTCGTACAGCATTTCCTGCGTGCGATGTTCCTGGCTGAGTTCCTGCTACTGATCGAGTTTGTCGAAGTGATGATCCCAGTCGCCTACTGTGAGTTTTTGATCTGTTACCAAGGCTCCATATCACTACGAAATGGCTGGTTCTCACTCGTCTACGTTTGGCTGTGATGAAAAGGTGTGTATCTGCTGACACTCTTCCACCTGCCCAACCGCGTGTTCTACCCATACATGGCCACCGTCGATGAAGAGAAACTGCGTACCACGATCCAGAGCGTGCTCTTGTACGCAACCATGGAGCTCATCTCGTTCCTCGCACTCAGCGCTCTAATCAAGCGTCGCTTGCCCATTTCGGGCATTCACCACCTGGCATTTGTGCTAGAGACACATGCAGTGGGGGTCCAGTCCAAGCTCGTGCTCTGGCTCCTCTTCGTGCTGCAGTCGACTCTCGTCCATCTCGGTACGTTCTAAACGCCATGTGACGATCAACTGAGTAAGTACAGAGTTGCTAACACAATCTTGCCCCTGATCGGCTCATTGCAGGTGCCGATTACTCGTTCCAGTTCGCGTGGCTTCACGTGCCATCTAACCCAGCGGTGTCGCCAGCATCATAGCGTCGTTCGATGGTGTTCTTCTACCCGATAATCTATGCAGCGTTCACGAAACTCTCAGCCGAGCGGCAGACCCAGGCCGTGTTGCTGCTGCGCATGAGCAAGCTCATCGAGAAGAACATGATCAGCCGCGTGGTGATAGACGAAGACCTCGACGTTGAAAAGCAATAGCTTGGGTTTCATGCCGTTGTCGACAACACGCTCTTCGCTTCCTTCTGCATGCAGAGCTCGGATTCACTCCAGATTAGCGTCGTGCTCTTTATCGTAGATTCCCTCCAAGCCGTGCTGTCGATGTATGATCGAAGCAAACTACTGGCCAACGTCGACGCACTCGCTGAGTAGGGGGGGGGGGGGGGGGG
>JAADWP010000078.1:0-49370 GCA_023336215.1 Globisporangium iwayamae | reverse complement strand
CTAGGAAATGCATGTGTGTTGTGTTTCCTTGCTCAGTTGTAATCTTGCGCTCAAGTTGGACCGAATACAAGTTGGGCGTTTGTGGGAGTTCCAGCTCCCAAGTCACGTGTTTCCTGTCTTGCGACTCGTGGAACACCACAGTGTTGCAGTCGACACTGCGACGCAACTACGAACAAGCGATCCAGATGGAGACACCTAAGACCCCCGATGACGTTCCAGACCCAGAGCCTGGTTTAGATCCTGTTTCGGACCCAGAGCCCAGTTCTCATCCTGTCCCAGACACAGGTCTCAGTCCAGATCCAACAGACACAGCACCTGTCTCGCACCCAGCGACTGACCCAGTCGACTTCTTTAACTACACTGACTATTCGCCGACACACCACGAAGAGATCAATGGCGAGCGCGAAGCTGAGATGTCAACCCCAGTCCCCACGGCTCTGGATCTCCATCTCGGAGTGCTTACGGTGAACCGGTCGAGACAGATCCGTCGAACAGTGCATGTGTCGCTGTCTGCGTTCGTTCCGGTGGTCTTCTTCTGACAAGCATCTCCAAAGCCCTCACTGCCGATGACAGCGCCTTCTGAATGACCTACGCCGACTTCCTCAGAACCTTTTCGATGATCAATCGCACCCGCATCTTCACGCCCGAGTGGACCGTCGCACAGCGCTGGACGGTGGACACCGCGGCCTGGCCATCCACGTTCTCGACGCAAGAGTTCACATTCTCACTCGCGCAGCGCGGCCCTGTGGTGCTCGTGCTCCAGCAGGTAGACAATCGCTACTTCGTCGAGCTTGACGGACTCTACGACTTCCAGCTGCACTTTCGCGTGCGTCGCAAGTCGCGTGCCGCCTACATCGCCAGCTTCAGCAAGGTGGCCGGCCGATCAACCCCAGAAGAAGTTTATGCACATCAAAGCTATGAGTTGACTCGGCGCTGTCGCAACATTTATATCTCTGTATAGGCTTTCAGTAATGCATCACAGAAGCAAATAACTCGCGAGTTCATCCACTAATCAGTCACCCTTGATCACCTTGCAACCGCGTGGTTCTGCTTGCGTTCGACGGTGGTCTCGAGCTGCTTGGCGGTCTCGCGGGCGTTGCGCATGAAGACCGCGGCGCTTGCGGCGGCGTTCCTCACAGACTCCTCTGGTTTCTTCCCACTTGCGATCGCCTTTGCGCGGCGCATGAACCTCTCGAGCTCGGGCGGGGGTTCGTCTGCACTCAGCTGCTGCGCTTGCTTGGCGAACATGGTGGCGTGCACGCTCGACTCCTCGGTGCGCTTCTTGGCCGCTGAGAGGAACGTCGTTTCGACGTGCGAGAGCTTGGCGCTGCTGGTCGTAGCAGCCGCTAATAGTGAACGGTGCATCACCCAGTGGGCGTGATCCTCGTGCTGCTTGCGGTCTGCCTGGCGTCGCAGCCTCAGGAGGATTGCAGATGCCACGACCGCCGCGACTGTGAGCCAGCCGATATAAATGAGGCTGACGGTGCTGCCTGTCGAGCCCGTGTGGATCCGGTAGATGGCGCAGACGGAGGACCAACACGAGGCCGCATAGATGCCTGACTTGATGAGCTTGATGAACCAGAGCGAGGCGCCCTTGAGCGACATCATGGTCACACACAATAGCAGGTTACCAGCGAAGCCTAGAGACGCGAGCTGAGCTGAGCTCAAGAAGAATGCCTTGCCCGTCACACTGATCGCCTTGACGAGCTGACTGAGGAGCATGAGCGCCGGCGCGTACTTGATATCGAGCTTCTCCTGCTGGAAGAGCACCTGGTTCATGCCCTGGGAGAGCAGCCCGATGGGCAGGAAGAATGTGATCCCCCAGATGCCCAGCAGTGCGTACTTCTTGTGCTCGTGCCCCCAGCACGTGACTGCCTCGTAACTCAACAAGAACGGCGCTGACGGTGATGCTGCTGAAGTCGTGAGGCTCGTGTCGCTTGTTGCTGTGTTGAAAGCGCTTGGATGACACTTTGTGAAGTTGACGTACCGCGCGTCGTACTCGCCCTGGCAGTCGATGCACGAGAGGAACGAGAAGAACGTGGAGATCGTGCTCATGTAGAGGAAGCCGTGCAACAGCGTCGGGAGGTCCTTCGTAAACAGGTGGTTAAGCACGGGACTCGTCTCCTGGAACTTGTTGGCCGCCTTGAGCATCACAAACCAGACCAGGAGCGCCAGAAAGCACAGGATGCCCTTGAGCTCCACCTGCGCGATTTCGATGTCCGTGATACCCAGCGCTCCCAGCCACTGGATGAGCTTGGACAAGTTGTCAGTGTCTGTGCGCTCAAAAGATAAAGAGTTGAGCTGCACGAGCTCCACGGCTATGGACACGACTGCAAGCGCGTTCTGGTAGTACTTTGCCACGGGCGAGAAGCGAATGCGGTCACGCTCCTGGAGTACATAGCGCCCTAGCGAACCAGGTCCAGCAAACCAGGTTAGCCAAGTGGTACATACAGTGAGAGCCTGAGTATGCGACGAGCGCGTACTTACTTGCGACGATCGCGACAATGGACGCGCCCGTGAGCAGGTACACGCAGGTGACGTAGCCGAAGATCACGTGTGTCATAAACCTGTTGCGCTCCGAATCGCTGCTGCTGCCGTACACTTGTGGTAGCATGTACACGACTAATACAGACGCGAGTGTGCCGACAAGAAAGTACTTCTTCGACTGCCAAATGAGAAGCCCTAGGTCGCCGCTCTCGGGCATCCAGATGCGCACGAGCTCCGCGAATGCCTTGCGCACGTGGTATGAGAGGAAGTACTCATCGCGCTCCTGCTGGCTGTCAAAAGCCCGCGCCAGCATCTCGTTTTTCAGGTCGGAAGTGAGCTCTTCCTGGCGCCAGAAGGCCACAAGGAGCACCACGAGCTGCAGTCGTCTCTGGATCCTCGTGATGAAGCGTGGAGTGCGGTGGGTTATCAGGTACTTGCGATACGGCACAGCGAGGCCCATGAACGAGCCCTGGCGCTTTTTCTGGTCGTGCAGTGTCTTGCGCAGCTTCTCGACTGCCATCTCTTCTGAAAGCGGATCTTCACATGAGACTTTGTCGCAGGTCGCAATAATATCAGCGTCAAAGAGACTTCCCGAAGACGAGGTTTGCATCCGTCGATTGCTCGAGACTGAGTCCTCGGATGAGGCACCGATCTTGAGCTTGAGGCAACTGGACTTTAAGGTCTCGAGTAGTGATGCTTGCCTTCGTCCACTGCCTCGCGCCTTCTTGATAACTGGTGGGGGGACGTTTTGCACAACTTGCGTTCCATGATCGCCTTGTCCGTCTTGAGCGACTGAGGTAGAATTCCTATGCACAGGCATAGAGAAGAGTGATTGCTTGCGGTTCAGGTGGTTTTCTTCCTCCTGTTGAAACTCCTTGAGAATCTCGTGCTGCACGCTCAGCGTACTGGACATGAATTCGTTGACGAGGTGGTGGAGGCGATAGAGACGCGCTCGTTGGATCGGCCGCACGATGAAGCGCCAGAGGCTGAGCTCCAGAGGTGTCTTGTCGATGATTCGGATCTGAATCCCAGCGTCGGCTTCGTCCAAGAGCTCTCGCAGCTGCTGCAACAGGATGATGGCTTCATTCGAGCTCAAAGACTGGAAATTGGCTTCCAACTGGAGAACCGAGAGCTTCTCGACCACACTCTCGGGTGATGTGAAGGTCTGCGAGAGCAGTTCTAGCACCTGATGCTTGAGATTGGGGATGGAGAACGTCTGCTTCGTCTTCTTGGATCGCAGGGATGTGTACCCAAAGTGGTCGAGCAGGGACTCGATCGAGCAGAACGGGAAGTAGGAAATGTCACGATCGGCTTCGAGCTTTGAAGGTACGCTTGCTGAGTCGGTCTCTGCTCCCATGTTCGCAATGTCTGGCTTATTCACGTCATGCACACCGTGGAAGTCAGCAGATGATGCGTACTCCTTTGCGAGCAGAGTCTTCATCATCGCTGCCATTCCAGCGAGCATCTTTCTCCCTTGGGTGACAAATAACGGCCCAGGGTTGGCTAGAAATGCGAGGGTCGTGGTGATGCGCCGTCTCAGTTTCTTCCAAAGAGCATCCGTCGCCTGCGTTCCGCCCTCCATGAACTCATCGAGCTTAGCTGAGCCGAGCACGCGCTTCCAC
Organism: Globisporangium iwayamae; assembly: GCA_023336215.1. Taxonomy (NCBI): domain Eukaryota; phylum Oomycota; class Peronosporomycetes; order Pythiales; family Pythiaceae; genus Globisporangium; species Globisporangium iwayamae. The sequence goes on along the minus strand of JAADWP010000078.1, from coordinate 45,261 downwards.
ATGTAGTCCATGGCCACGAGCATGCGAGCGAACCGCTCATAGGCGGACTTTGAAGTGAGCACGTAGGCGAGGGCTTCCGCGACCTCTGACTCCATTTCACGAAGCCGCTCACAGAGCGTTTTCGCTTCAAGCGCTACTCCAAAGCCGTTCCCAGCCACCCCCTTGAGCTCATTCTTGTTGGCGATGTGCTTCAGCACCGTGTTCAGGTTCTTCAGGAAGAGTAGGAGCGTGTTCATCTTGGACTGGATGCGCTCCATCTTGTGTAGAAATGTCGGCAGCTCGGTGACGAGCGCGTGGAGCTGCTGTGCCAGCGGACCGTAGTAGTTCGAGTCGAGTTCGTGCAATGAGCAGCAAACCAAGCCACAGAGCTCTTCGAGACTCATGAGCCACTGCTGGATGACTGTGATCCGCTTTAGATCTCCATGCTGATGATGCCTGCTGTGATGCATCATTTCCTTTGTGCTGCTCTCGTTCTTCTCACTCTGGATGATCGTAACCATGTCAACGTAGAAGTCGAGCACCAATGACAGTGTCGAGTGGCACGCGACCAAGAGACGACTGTTGCGATCAGCGACCTTGATACTGTGCGAGAGGTGCTTCTTCCGATTGTCCGTCAACGTCATGACCAGCTGTTCGTGGTTGGTGACGAAGGTGAGCAGCTCTTTGAGGTCTTTATCGCTCAACTGAGCACCATTATCGTCGTCGTCATCATTTGGCTTCACTCGACCGATTTCCTCCTCGCTCTCATTGGTGATACTGAAGAACCAGTCCTTCTCACGAGCTGTCCTCAAAGTTGCCTCCGCAAACGATTTTTTGACCGGTAGAAGATACCGAGGAGCTCCTGAAACGAGAAAATCGTGATCGAAACCGGAGAAGACAGTACGACACTGTGGTGGGACCACTCTGGTGCGTACACCGGCACATATGCCAGCGTAGTAGGTTCGTCGGACCACGTTCAGGTCGCTCGCGAAGTCCCACTTTGTCAGCGCGATGCAGTGCCTAAGCCCGACCGTGAAGACACTCCGAAGCCTCTCAGCTTCGTACTTTTCTTCATGGGCATCACGGATGCTGCGATGCATGAGATCCAGCAAGTGGCGCTCGAACGAGACTCGACGCGGATATTTTTCAACTAGTGAGCTGAGTACGGAGGCTGCGAGGCGATCGAAGCTGCTGAAGATCCAATTCGCGTGACTACTGCTTGTTGCGGAAGAGGAATTCGAGTTGCGACTTAGAAAGTAGAGAAGCGCCTCAACTGCCGATAGCGAGAGCGACGACTCGGTCGAGTCTTCAGTTCTGGTCATCATGAGGTTCAGCCACATCATGTCGCGCCCGCCAGTGGGATCGACGAATGCGTGCTGAGTGACGAAATCACAGAGGAACGACGTTGCAAGCATTAAGTTCTCTGCCGCTTGCTGTGGGAATCGACCACCCCATTTGCCGGAGAAGACTTCGAATGCCACTCTCCCAAACAAATGCATGCCTCCGTGTCGCACGAACTTCTCCCTCGCGGTGGCGTGGCGACTGATCTTTGCGATCCCTCGAGCGGCAAACTGGAGCATGTCTGCCCTAGAGGCTTCGCTTTCGCTGGGATTTGGCGTATTCAGAATGGTCAAGAGCAGCTGCAAGGTGTGCTTTCGTGCAAAGACTTCGCAGTGTACCATGTTTGTTCGCACCGCAGTCGCCACGAGGAAGAAGAAACTCGCGCGTGCACTTCGAGCTGGGAAGATCTCTGAGCACAAATAGAGAAGCACGTCAGTGTTCTCGAGGAACATGATGTTGAGACAGTTCTCAGTAAACTCTGGGGCTTCGATAGCTGCGACCCACTCCATGAGAGCTGTGAGAAAGTTCTGCTGCTGCTGGAGGCTTTCACCAGACATAAACTGCAATGGTGTAGTCCGATCATGGCGAGCAAGCTTTGCCTTTTGCGGTGGCTCGTGTGCTGTTAAGCTACGTGCAAAACCGTGGTTCCTCATCCCCTGGATCAACGACAGCAGTGGAGTAACCGTCGTCTTGAAGAATGTTACACCAGGTTTGCTCCAGAACCAGGATGACATACTCTGAAGACACGACAGGTCAACCTTGGCTCTTTGGTGTGGTGCGCGAACTCGCGCAGACGAATCCATGGCAGACAGCACGTGGTCCCAGAGTTTGACTCTAGTGTCGCAGAAGAGGGCGTGGTTCTTGCACAGTTCTACCACGATGCTGGTCGCATCTGCTAGGATAGTCGCATCAATGCCTTCGTGTCGCAGAAGGCGTCCGAGAGCCCCAAGGTCGTCGCTCGATTCTTCGACTAGCTTATCTGAAAGGCTGACGGTCACAGGTTCGCTCGCTGCCAATAGTATCATGGTCGTTTCGTGAAGCTTTGTACCGCTGAGAGAGGACACCTCGCTGGATGTGAGCGAGTGCGTCATCGACTGCTTGATCTTACATCGAGTCTTACTACCTTGAGACTTCCAAGTAAGAACAACAGTGCAAATTACCACAGAGTCTACCTCATCGAGTAGAATCTGATGTGTGACGTGGTCACTCAAACTTCGGATCTGGGACTGCAGCTGAAAGACTCGTTGGCTCGATGAATCGCTCCGAAGAATCTGAATGTGCGACTTGACTCTGATCGGCAGAAAGTTCTGATTCATTGTCTTCAGATGCTTGCCAAGACAGATGCTCAGCTTTGCTTTGCGCGCCACGGTCTTTCTAGGAGCCGTGTACTTGGCGATGCTCACTTTGCGTCCATATTGCTTCCCCTGAAACAGTATCCGTGCGAGCTGTTCTTGAAAGCTGGGGGCGAACGCGAACACGTTTTGACGACGCTGGCCGACAGATTTCGTGGCGAGGTTCTTGAGAATTCCAATCGCGAAAGGCTGCAGTAGTTCAAGCCGCGGGTTCTCCAGCCACGAACAGACGTGGAGAAGCAGAGTCTGGTGCGAGACGAACAGATTCTTCACCTGTGAATACGACGAGATATCACACAGCAAGCGTGCAGCTGCTTGTTGTTCGTGGGCGGACTTGGAGGTCTCCACAACCGTCAGCACTTGACTGACGTTCAGCTCTTGCATGAAAACTTCAGCTGAGTACTGATGTTGATCAAAAGAGCAGAGCACGTGCAATAGCGAAATTGCTCGGTACCGGATCAAGTCGTCTTCAACAACAGCGATATGCTGGCCGGCAACCATATTTCGCTTGCAGAGGCCAAGCAGATACACGCAGAGCTCCGAGTGCTGCGCCTTCTCTTCAGGAATTGGCACATCATCAGTGATGTCAAAGACCTCGGAGAAAAAGTTTGCCAGGAGGTAAAGCAGAATCTCCAGGATGCTGAGAAGGAGCTGCTCACACAGGCTTCTGCTTGCAACTTGTCGCGGTGTCTGTTCTTCGGTATCTAGCTCTGCATTCTGAAGATTTTGGACTTCTGCCTCCTCGCTGAGTGGTAGCTTCTTTTGCAGAAGCTGAAGGTTCTTGGAGTAAAATTGAACCCACGCCACAAGAATCAAAAAAATCGATGACAGCCCAGTGTCGTCCGGCTCAACTTCGAATACAATCTGCTCGTTCACGAGGGCGAAGAGCGTGATGCGACGATACTGATGTACGCCGGTTGGCTCGGTGGTACACTTGTATCGCGAGATGTCGACAACATCGTCAGTGTCTGTCTCATCATTTGCGTCTCGAGTATTCATCGCTGGCCATCTCAGAGCGTGGGTGATAATCAAAGCAGCGATGCTGGCGACCTCCCAGGCTGGACACCCAAGCGCAGCGAACAGCTCACAAAAGATCTCTGTCTCGTTCTGAAGCGAATCCACGAACGCAGCGTCCGTCATAAATAGCTGCAGAAGCTTGAGCGCAGTTCGACAGCCTTCGATGCTCGAAGCCGAGCTTGGTGGGTTCGGCAGAAAGTCTGTCAGCTGAGTGAGCGGTGATGCTCTGTTACCTCTTTGCAAGTGCAACTCCAGTGGTCTTGACGTCCCGACCGTTTGCTTGATCGCCACTTGGACGATATCAACCAAAGAGTCATCTGTTTTCTGCCTTGCCATCAAAAGAGGGTCTACTCCCAGCTCGGACGTGCACAACTGGAAGAGCACATGCAGTGCCTGCCCCAAAGTGACATCGTTGTCTTGACAGTCGAGGATCAGGCCGGAGATGCCTCGCAGATACATGCGTCTTGTCTTTCGCTCGCTCGTGGAGTGCTCTCCGTGGAACAGGAAACAGGATTTCCACATTCGCCGGAGAAAGTGGTCACGCTGCAAGAAATCGCTCAGTAGTTCAATTGCATCAAACTTGACGGTGTGAACGTCTGGGAGCATGGTAATGGTATCCAAGCAACGATCTGCCACCGCTTCAAAGAGCGCCACGTTGTCGTCCACAAACGCTAAATCGTCTTGATTTAGACTGCAGATTGTCTTGAATAGCAACAGTATCGATGCGTTCGCTGGACTCGAGAGAATGTCGGTAGTGCACGTCGTGTTGAGATCTTCTAGAACCAACTGATGCAGCAGGTGCGTTGTCATCATCTGCTTGGAAAAGTGGACATCAACGCACGCGCATCGAAGAATGTTGCACCACAGCGCGAGGCAGTTGTGCGCTTCGGCAAAGTCCTTCGGTGTCGTCTGTTTGCTCCACCAAATTGTGTCCATCACGCTCACTTTCGCGTTTGTGAGCACACAGCGGATGTCGTAGTCGGTCGAAAGCTCGTTTTTCCTCCTCAGCGACGCTTCGAGAAGCTTTGACAGGAGACTCAGAGCCAAAAAATGCTGTGGTGCCGACTGGTTGGAGCTCAATGCGCGAGTCAGCCAGCAGCTGAATCCCGTGAAGTGGACCCCAGACGTCCAAAGTTCGCAATTCAGGGCCAACATGTCGTCAGCACAGAGAAACACGCCGCTGAGAACCTCACTGAGAGCTAGACACTCGTCCTCTGCAACACCGTCGACGTAGTAGACTTGAGAAACCAACAGCGAGATGCAGAACTGCGCGCAGTAGAGCTCATCACAGCGCGACGAAGATAAGATGCGACCCAGCTGGAGAATCGTCGAGACCGCAAGTCGAAGGTCTCGACACGAACTTCGAAGCTCAATGAGATTTGGATGGTTAGACTTCTCCCGATTTGAGGTTACATTGGAACCAAGCCTCCCTCTGGCGTCAACGCTTCTTCTCCCGCGTGTAGCATGGCCCGGTACGATGAAAGACACGATCGAAACCGGCGATCCGTTAGCTGCAGGTACTGCATTGTGCTCCAGCGACCGATAAAGACCTATCCAGATCTGCTTCAGAACGGGGAATGCGTCGGACAGACTGAATCGGTTAGCTTCAAATTGCAGGAATACCTGGAAGGCTGCATGCGCTGCAGTAGCTTCGATTGCTGTGCCATACTGCAGAAAGAAAAGCACGTTCTCAACAATGACTTTCCACGTCTTGGCTTGGAATGAGATACCGCTTGTACAGGGAGCAACCAACGCCGGCAGCAGCTCAAGGTAAGCGCCGCGCTCTTCGACTGGAATCGCGTTCAACGCGTCATATCGCTTTAGCAAGTGAGTGAACGTCTCGAGGTCGAATCCATCTTCAGTTTCGCAGGCAGAATGCTGAGACTTGACCATCTCCGTGAGCAATCGGATGCGATCGCGATACAGAAGACTGCTCGTCTTCAAAGATTCCAGCAAACTTAGCACCAGGTCTTTCGTCATCCACACCAAGCCCAGCGTTTGCTGATTTGAGCAGAACATCAGTTGCAGAGCTTGTATAGCGAACTTGCGAACTTGGAGTGTCTCGCCGCCTTCGGTTTCCTCCAAGCTCACGATATTGGCGAGCCTCTTCACGAGTCGCTTGCCTCGAAGCTCCCATTCGAGTTTGCACATTTCTGTAAATTCGTCGTGCAGCAAGCGGCAATCAGCAATGCATTCGAGTGCAATTGATGTGGTGATTGCATTAGCGATTGGGGGCGCATCCAGCAGCGATTTGCAAAGCATGTCCCAGAGATCTTGTGTCAGCAGGTTGTGCACTCGTGTGTTGCTCACACGTAGTACATAGAGGTACGCTCGCAGAAACTCGACTTTGAATTCACTTTGGAAACCAGGTTCAGTAGCGAATTTGGTGCTTGCTCGGACTGGAACAAGACGCTCCAAGCATCCTCGGTTGTAGGCATGAACTGCTGAGGCGTGTGAATGTTCGACGATCGCATTGAAGACTCGTAGTGCACTCACCGCAAGTTCGCCAGACAGAGCGATCTGGTCGCTGGGCTCGCGACAGACACAGGTGACGAGTGCGTCCAACAGATCTCTGCCTCCTCTGCAACGCAAAGTCTGGTTTTCATCCCAGAACGTAAAATTCTTCTCGCAGTACGCGACCAGCATGTGCAAAGTCTGCAGTGAAAGATAGAAGAAGATAAGTGGTCAATCATAAAATAATAGTGGCAACCAATGCATACTGGTAACGAACCTGCTTATGCAACTGGAGATCTGAGTCGTCAAGGAGAGAAAAGCTCGCACTCAGCAAATGCTCCTGCTTGGCGACTTGCCTGTAATTGAGCAGCTTGCACTGAAGCCCTGATGCATCTTCGACACCTCCGAACGCTCGAAACACATTCTCCAGCAGTCCAAGCGAGTCCTGCAAAATCAATCGCGAGTACTCAGAGCGAAAATCGCGACAACTGTACAGCAGCTGGATGGACGGGATAAAGGTCTCACTTTGAAACGCACGGTCCACGAAAGACGGTCGCTCACGTCCAAGCAGCAGCAGCAAATCGTTATTGGAGGCGTACCGGAAGCAGCGGATAAACTGGTGTAGGACGCCCATTGCCGAGTATTCTGGAGACGATGATGCGGCAGCATCTTCCCATCGAAAGGCAGAGTATGGATTGTCATCGGCAAGTGAAAGCCAAAGAACTGGAATTCGTTTTAGCAACTTGGACGTTTGTTGCTCACAATTACTGAACAGTAGCTTCCGCAGTAGACGAGCCAGCGGGCTCATTTCGCCATCTCCGTTGGCTGCTTGCTTGCGTTCACCACTATGGAGGTGCAGCATTTCTGCTGTCAGTCCAAGAACGTTACACAGCAGCCTTGGGCTTTCAGAAATGAGTCTCGAACGATTCATTGCGACTGCGACAACTTCTTGAACGTCATTCCAAGTCAGACGGAATGTTGCTGATGCTTCGGTATTGTCACTGGAACCGGTAGCGATTTGCAAGAGCCAAAGAATTCGCGTCGTGTACTCAAGGACTGAACTCGACGCACTGCTCGACTGGAAAATCCGAGTGAGTGTCGGAATTGACACTTCTTCAACAAATGCGGATGCTTTGATGTCGATCGCTGTCAGCTGCTCCATGAAGAAGCAGATGAAGCGCAGCATCGCAGGAGCCTGCTCTCGATCGAGCACAGTGTCATCTGTGAGGTTCCGAACGATGTGCCTCACGACGCTAACCAACTCACTCTGTACAGCCATCGCACGCGTGATTGCCGAATCTTGGACGAGATTCGAGAGGAGATCTAAGCTTGCGGTCTCCAAATCACAGCCAAGCTTGTGCATATTCAATTTCGCATCTGGTCCTGAAGTGATCTCCAAAGCTCCATCGTCACCTTCACCAAGGATCCAGTGGTAGCATGATCCAATCACAAGCTTGGGCTTGGTTGGATCTTGGAGGTACGCAGCATGCAGCTGCTCACAGGAGGTCGGGTCTGTCATGTAGAGCATGAGGAAGCGGAGGAAGTCTCGCAGCACTCTGCCCAGAATGTAATTTTCTCGATCGATTCGATACCAATCCGAAAGCTGAGCGAGAAAGCGCATCAAGACATGAATTGCCTCTTCGCCAGCGCTCTTGAGGAAATCTTCTCGTGTGAACTCAAAGAAGTTCTGCAGTGTGAGCACCAGTGATCGCCAAATCAGCAGATGTCCAGAAGTTGGCGCATCAGGAAGAACTCGCAAAAACTCCATTGCCATGGAGACGAACCCTTTCTGGCTGAACGTCTTTGCACCCTCGTACGAGTGCGACAGCGCTTGGACACACAGTAGGATCACTTCGACTTCAGAACTGCGCTCGATGGACCCGATACTGGTTTGGAGATCTTCGATGCTTTGCATGATGAACTCGACGAATGAGATTCTCCGCTTGGTTGCTGGAATGAAGATCGTCGCTGCCTGCGCTTTCACACAATTGCTGGATGTTTCCAAGCAGACAACTCCGATGCATCGAAGCAATACCTGATGACAGCAAACAAGCATGAAATCATCAATAACGTTATTCATTACCTCAAAGAGCATCATCATCATCAGTCAACAAGCAAACCAGGGTATGCACATCAACGTACCAGACGAATGGCTTCAAGACTGGACAGCAGCTGAATCAGCGTCGACATGATCGAGAACCGCACCTCCACTCGGTCTCGGAATGCCAAGTCGCGTGCTTCGTCAACGTCACTGGCGCAGATCAGGAGGATGAACTCGCAGTAGGTTCGAACTATTTGCTGGTTCGCTTTGAGTCGCTCTGTTGAGCAAGACGTTGCTGCTTGGAATGTGAGTAGATCTGTCGCGATAGTGCGAAGCACTAGATTGAACGACTCGATTGAAATGCGAGTAGACGACCAGATCTGTTCTCGCAGAACAGCGTCGGTGGAGAAGAACCGCGTCAACTCCATCAGACTGACGCATGGAAAAGGTCCATCGCCTTCGCTGCACAGAACGCTCACGACATCTAAATGCATCGACATAACGCGGCAGCCTTCGATGAGAACTCCAGAATGCTGTTGCATCGCTAGAATCAAATGGTCTGCAGTAATCTCGGCTGTCTGGAACTTGGAGTGTCGGTCTTGTCGGAGGACGAGCTGACACTGTTGCAGGTACTCAAGAGTCCAAACGTTAGAGATGTTCTTGCGCGCGATCGGGATGTTCTTAAACACATGACTTTGGATGCGGAAGAATCGTGTCAGCACGTGAGCATTTGTCGCCCACTGGGAGATCGAAAAGTGGCGAACCAAAGCCATGAATGTGCCCAATTGACTTGCCCAGGCCGGACACGGTTCTTCGCTGGCTTCAACTTCAGACAGTGGAACGTCTAAGGCGCAAAATCGCTTGCAGATGAGTTCATCTTCAACGAGCACGCTCACGATTTCGAGTGCTGTGCTGACAGTAGAGGACGACAAGGCGGAGACTGCGACCTCGCAAATGATTTGAATAGCCCATGTATTTGTGAGCAGCCTGGCAGCAAACTCTCGAGATGACACCATCTGCTCGAGTAGCAGCAAAGCAGTGCTTTGCAATCGATCTCGTTCACCACTTCGGCAATACAGATCACTCGACGGCACTGGCAACGTCATCAGATTCAGCAGCTCTTGCGCTCCACCGTGATTTAATGCTTGCTGACAACGTTGAATGAAGATCTGCGTTTCCGACTCCCCAAGTTCAGATCTCAGGTCTTCAAGTGTTATGCCGGCAGCAAGCACGTTGATACGATCCACGTGGAGTGTTGAGCTGTTGAAGACGTCGCCACCGTTCTCCCCGGTAAGCCACTGAGGGAAGCCAAGTAAGCTGCCTCGATGCAACGATCCAGCGATTACTTCATCGTCATTTGTCAAGTTGTGGCTCTTGAGATGGACTTCATACTTCGCGTTTTCTTCTAGCAGCACCATAAACAGCATAGTTTGACCATTCTCAAACTCTTTGAGCGGCATCTGCGTTGGAGGGCTTAGTCGGTGCACAAGACATGCGAGTGTATCGCGAGGCACATCAGCAAAGAGTGGAGAGTTTGCCAGCAGAGTCAGCAAATCGTTCAACCTCCTCTTCGTGACGGCCTGGAACACGGTTTCCTCCGGAAGATGTTTGGTGAAAGCGACCCGACGAACCAGCTCTGCGCGATCCTCAATCAGCAATCGACAAGCCCGCGAAATCAATCCTGAGGACGCATGTTTATGATGTGTGTGTCCGAAGAACTGCTCGTCTCGGTTAATAAACTGTTCGATCCGCTTGGCGGCATGCTTCCGAACCAGCGCCGTTGTGCTGCGCCGGTATCCTTCCTTCTGGATTTTGTACATCATCAGCGAGCCTTCAGCGTTCCTCTTGGACACGACGTGCTTGAACTCTTCGTCAATACGCTTCATTACTTGATGCTCACAAATTCTTTTCTGAGCATCCGTCTCTGAGCCGTAGATCTCACTAACCATCCACTCTGGGATCTTCCCAAACCGACCGTCGCCAACGACGATCATGAGTGAATCATCTTCGACCAGACGACTTTCAACGAAGCACATGGAGAGTCGTATCAGCTCGGGGGTTTGGAGGTCCAGGAAGAATGGCAGCTGCATTAAGTGTGCCAGTTCCACGATCTCGCGTGGTCGAAGCAGTGGCGCGACTTGCAAATCCGTGCAGCGAGCCTGAACGCAGTCTGCCATCCAGTCTTCAACTACACACAGCGATGATGAAAAGTATTCCAAGCGAAAGAGCATATCTCGGATCTTTGGTGTCTTGCTGAGGCTGTGAAGCAACTCGAGTGCTGCCAGCTGAGTGTGAGTCTTGAGTGAGTACACGAGTCGTACAACACGGTGCAAGATGCGTGCGTCGGCGATGATAAAACGATCGGTGTCTGGATGCAGCTGCAGAACACGTGCCAGGATTTGGACGAGGCTGGAGTGGAATACACATTTGATGCTGGGAGGTAATGAATTCACAAAAGCTGGCTCCATCAGCAGCAAATCGAAGATTACCTGGACTCCTTGACTCTCAATGAACCACGGAATCACGTCGGGAGACCGGGCGGACGTGAGATTCAGCAGCCCAATTGCGTACGCGATCGCAGGACTTGAAGGTGCTCGAGGGTCCAGCATCGTCACCGTGTTGTCTGTCTCTTGGCCTCTAATCTTGGACACGCTGAGTCGAATCACCAGGTGTTCTAGCGTCACTCCTTGCACAAGACTACGAAATGTACGGCTCATTTGATGAGTGTCATTGTGATCAGCATGGCCACCGCCATCGCTCCCAACAAACTGCCGAAGAATCTTGTCGACGCTTTCAGAAGACTTTTTGCACACCGTGTAGAAGAGTTGGTATGCGACCCCAGACGTGGCCGGATTTCCGATGAGCTCGTCGACAATGCCCGCAACGTCACCTATCGCATCAACAACCGCGAGGTTATCCGGACAGGCCTCCATAATGCCCACGATGAACCCGAGAAATCGAGCGCGGCGCTCGTGCGTCAAGTATGAAAACGTGACGTCGCCTTGAGTCTTCCAGCGTGCCAAGACAACTTGCACATGATTCAAGGACAGACTCGAGCTTAGAGTTGACGGTGTAAGGTTTCCTTTTATGGTCAGCAAGCACAGCTTTCGAAGAAATCGCCATAGGTGCGCTGACCCGTGGAAACTGCTGTCGTGCGGCTCTGGAGAATTGCGAAATGGGGCTGGCAGAACCGGTTGAAGTAGACACTCCCTTCCGGATTGTGGCGCGGGGTCTAGCTCTGCTATCACATCGGATCGAGTCTTCGTCAGTTCATTTTGTTGCACGTCAAGTGCTCCGTCCACGACGACGATTTGTGGCAGTCGCAAATGCAGTTCCAAGACCACTCGTAGAAGCTGCTCACGTGTCGGGATGTCCAGCATGGAGCAGACTTCGTCTAGTCCCTGAACTAAAAGCTGCATGTCTCCGTCACCTTCTTCAGCTACGGCAAGAAAGAATCTTCTCCATCCAGGCAAGAAAGCGCGACGCAAGTCTTCTGCCGATGGTGCTGGCTCGAGTGGGTTTGTCAGTATTACGCTCTTACTTGTCGAACCGGCTCCAGCTGTCCCATTTGGACGCATCTTTGGCTTCTCGAAGTACAGAGCATGAGCTAAAACATCAGCTGCAATGTAAGGGACGTCATCATCATCCGATTGCAAGAGCTCGATGAGCGCCGACAAGTTGGACGGATCGGCGATACGACTCTGCATTCCAGGCGTGAAGTGGGCGAGGTTGCGCGTCAAAAGCATTGCGTTCGCGAGAGAGATGTAGTCGTGCCGGAGGTCATCCACGTGAGCGAGCAAAGTTCCTGCTTTCTCTTGGAAGAGCGGATCCAGCACAACTTTGCGATATTCCGCCAGACGGGCGATTGTAAACAGCGATGCACGCTGAAGATCCAGGCATCCAGTTGCGTCAGCGCTGCCGAACAAAGAGTACGTATTCATCAACCGTCAGCCGAAGCGCCCCAGTCTCGTAATATCCCAAAAAAATTCAGGACTTACATATCCTTCGGGAGTGCATGTGAAAACAGCAAGAGCAGGAATTCACGCTGAGAAAGTACGTAGAACGCCACGACTGCAAATGACAGTAAAATGTTAGACAGTACGCCAAACACTGCGATAGCATGCAAGATCGACTCACCTTTCTCGGCGCAAAGTCGTCCGAGGCTCATCACAGCCATATTCGCCATCTCAAGCGCTCGGTCGTGTGCTGCATGTCCAGGTTCAGTTTGATCAAACGCGCAGCGATCTTGAATCCACCGAACCCAGCTCCAATCCAACGCAAATCCACGCAAGATCTCGTCGCGACTGCTATGGTTGAACGATAAGCTTGAGAGTAACTGGAGGCTGAGAATCTCCAGCCTATCAGCTTCGATGCCCGACGCGCCGAGGAAATACACCAAATCGTAGCTTGTTCGAAACAGAACGCGTCGAGAGATGAGGAATCGAGTGATCAGTCGACCACAATTGGCCTGACAATTTCAACCCAGTCAGTAAGCATAATTAGAGGAAAATGTAAGAACGCTTGAAGGAAAATGAAAGTAGAAAAAGGAGAGAAATTAGCGAGCATGCAAACATACCTTGGCAATCTGGTCGCACGTGTCGCAGTGAGGGCACCCTTCTTTCGCCACGCAAGCGCAACCGAAGTGCTCTTCTTGAGCCTGCCCCGATCGACCCAATACTACGAGCAAATGCAAAAACTGGTTTGATCACAGGACATGTTAGCTCATCACACATCGTAAGCACAAGACCATTCAGTAAGTTTCTTGCGTACCTGCTCGTAGATGTCGTCAGTAAAATGGGAGACGAAAACGCTCTTGCCGGTAGCCATCTTGACCACGTATCTTGCTGTCTGATCACTGGATGGGTTCGCGCTTGGAAATTCTTCATACAAATTGTCGTTATCTTGCGAAGAGCTGCTTGTTCCAGTTGATGGCGTCCCGTCAGTCGAAATCTCAGTAAATGACGCCAGCACATGACTGATTCTAGCGATGCATCCAGACTCGGCGTGGTTTAGGTACTGACGAACACCTTCGTGCTGTTCCGCAAGCAAGATCAGCAGGCCGCCAATGCTGCGAAGTTCACCCAATGTCGGCCGCTCACCGAGGAGGTCTGTGATTGTATTTAGACGTGATTTCCGAGCAAACGAGCTTGTCGTGTTCTCTCCCGACGCGATTCGGAACAAGCAATTGCACAACAGCGGTCGCAGGAACGTCGAGTCACTTTGCACTCGGAGCGTCACGCAGATCGCGGCGACGAGCTGTTCCGTGTCAGTGAGGACAATGAGGTCCAGGCGGACCACCAGCCTCACAAGTAGCTGCAGTACATACCCGATTTCTGGATTTGTCTCGAAATCGGTCGACAACTCAGTGAACAGGTCAGATAGTAGCGTCTGGTTTTCTTGTGATTTCGTGAAAACCTCGGCAAATTCTCGAACGAGTGGCTCTTGTTGAAGATGAAACACAAAGTCCACTGTCAGGATAAGCGCTTGCTTCTTCACTTCAAAGCTGTCATCTTGGAGACTCGATACGATGTCGCAACGAGCACTGAGGAGCTTCGCTTCCATTCCGTACTGCTTCGTCTGGCATTTGGGATCGAGAAGCATAAGTCGGAGGCATGTGAACGCTGCAGCTCGAAGTGATGACGAGCTTGACGGAGTGAGCGCTAGCGCGAGCAGAATATCTACCATCGACGGCTCTAGCAGCTCAGTGCATTTCAGCGGGTGTGCCTTCAAGTGCGCGATGACGCAGAGCAGTACTTGGTAGAGAAGTAGAGTGTTGTCTTGGTCCAGCAGCAGTCGCAGCACTTTCGACTTCGTGCGCGAGATCATGTTTTCAATCGCCTCGGGCTTTGAACGGAAGAGCGCGAGAAGACAGCTGTGTGCAAGTCGACACAGCTGGATCATTTCCTTGATTTGTCGAGTGAGACGATGGGTGTAAAAGAGCATTGTGCCAAATAGATGCACGGCCTCTCCCTTCTGCTGTCCATTTTTCGAGAAGGTGGCTTTCGTTGCACCTCCTCCCGACAGTCCTGTCTGGTACACATTGTCGAGCAGCCGGGTCACGAAGGGATAGTCGTAGCTTCGGAAGAAGGTGTCGTCGCACAGCTTGCTCTGCATCAGCGAACCGAGTGCTGCAACATCGCAGTCGATTGCGCCTCCAGAGTTGAACTTAGCTAGGATGTTTTCTGCGAGTGAGATGATTCCGTTGGTCTTCGACACTTGCGGCACTGAGCTTGGGGTGATTGGTGTGCTGGATATTGCTGTTGTTTCATCTGGATCGTCAAACTCAGAGATAAATGGGAGAGATAGCACCTCAGTGCCTTCGTAGGCAGATGCGAGAGCCCAAAGCAGGCCCGAGGATAGTTCCTGCAGATCACAACATCATGAGCTGAGCAACTTCTTATCAAATGAGCAGTGTGAAGTACTCGCACACAAACCTAGTCAATTTACACACTTACCGCAAGCAGCTTGGACGATTTCTTCCGTGAATGGCTCAGCAGTTTTTGCAGAAACGCGAGGTCGTTGTACATCGGCACGCCCAAGCCAAGCAAGTCACTTCCAAGCGCGAACACAATGTTTCGTAGTGCAAATATGTACAGAGTCATGTGGCTCTCTGAAACAAACTCGCGGTCGCGAATGAAGCGCTGTGAGGACGACATCGTAAAACACAAAAAAAGATGATCTCGACAACCTTCAGCAAGCCACAAACTTCACAATGAACTCACCCAGAGCAGTTGCTGAATCTGCTTCAGCTCCTCGCTGTGCTTCATCTGCCGAACGCTGCTTGTCAGGCAGGAGAATACCGCGAGAAGATTGAGAAAAGCTCCGAGCTTGGTTGTTGTCGCGCGCTCGGGGTCCTCCCATTCATGATTTTCCCAAATCTGCCCTTGAGAGATGCTGCTGCTGGTAACTGTGGACATTTCCCCATCGGACGACTGATGTTCGAGGCAAGCATTAGCCTTCTTCTTGAAATTGACCGCGACGAATCGCTCGAGGATCAAGAAACTGTCGTGCTGGTCTGCCGAAAAGCGGAATTGTTCTGAGTTTTTAGGTGTATCTTGATGCGCTAGCGACAGTCGCGCTCCTACCCCCATCATGATCGTTAGCGCATTGCCAAGACGTTTGAGCGCGTTGTCGCTGAATGTGTGCGCTACTGTCGCCATCAACTGGAAATGAAGGACGCAGAATACTCTTGCAGCAAGAATGCACGTAGGCGTATGCTCGCCCTCGAGTAGCTCCTGTAGCTTCATGTCCAGTCCGAGTATAGCGCAGTCTTCAGCTAGCGTTGCACTATTCAGTAGCCATCCAAGTCCGATCAACAGCGGAACTTGACAAAACTGCTGCAAGGGGGACTCGGATGACAGCATCATCAGCCCGAGGAGAGATTCGAGCAGCGAGCGACCTCTTGACGATGTGACGCTCTGGTGAGCACGAACCTGCTGCACTGCAATATGTTCTTCATGAACAAGCCGCCTCAACTCTTCTGTAGAGTCGTCATCGTTATTTGCTGCCTGCCAGGTTTGCGCGTGATCATGAAGAAACAGCGTCTCAATCATCAACGCGTTCATTGCGGATGTAGAGCTCTCCGGGGAGCAGAACGCTCGAACAATCTGATACAGCGAGTCCAAGAACGCTTGGACCGAGTTTTTCCAGACCGCCTTGTCAATCGCCAGCTCGAGCGCCAGACTAAGCGTTTTCAACACCGCGCGTTGCAGCACATAGTCTTTGAGCGTGCGTAGGAGCTCCAGAAGTTTTGGAGTCAAGTCGGATAGAAAGTGGAGCAGTCGGTCGGCGCTTGTCATCCGGTCGAGAAACGAGCACAGAGCTTCGAATATGGAGAGCTGGAGCGGCTGGTACGGTGCTGGTATCAAAGCAGCTTCAGCAGAAAGCGTCCATGAGAAGAACTGGAGGCAGTCCGAGGGACCCTTCATCCCGTCTTGACCCCAGAGCACACCTTTGTCTTTCAGTAGCAGCACCAGAAACAGTTTCATCACGCCCACTGCACTCTTGAGAGACTCTGGTGCTGAGGCTTTGCAGCCACAACCGCATGACACCATTATAGTTTTGTTGATGTCCCAGTTGCCCGCGCCCTGGGAAAAGAACAGGATATGGATTTCTTCAAGTAGTAGCGGCAGAAAGTCACGGTTCGCACGGGTTGACGCGCAAGCACCGTTTTCAACAAAGTATGCCATCCAATGTCGCCAGTGCACCAAGAGCGCAGTTTTACTTGAGCACAACTCGGCCGATTTCATCAGCGCCAGGATCATTTCTTCAAACATGAGCTGTCGAGATGGCGACGCCGCTGCCACCAAGTCGGACGCATCAATCAGGAACTTCAAGCCGTCTTCAGCTGCAAACTTTCGCTGGAAATCGGTGAACAGTTCAATCTTTGTCACCTCTGCCAATTGATTCGCTCGTGAACGGCAGAGCAGCTTCAGTGTCTTCATCGCAGTGTCCACGAGCCTTGTGCCTGCAGTCGTGGTGTTGCCTCGAACTAGCAAAACTACAAGCCTTGTGACAATGTCGAGATTCCGCTTCGTGACTGCGATCAGCGATTTTGGAATCCACTCAATCAATGCACTCATACAGTCCAGCACAGCTTCTCGAGGATACTGTACACCGATTTTTGCTGAACGAAGATGATCAAGGAAGTCTCCTCCAAACGCAATGTCGCGCCAGCGCTGCTCTCGCGAATCGTCGAGACAACCGAACAGAAAACTCAGGTAGTTGGTTTCGAGTGCGTGAATCAAAACGCCTTCGTCACTCTTTGATGCGCCAACGAGCAACTTCTTTGCGCAGTCGGCCACAGCTGTCGTGAAGCCGTCTGCTGTAGAGCGATCTTGTTGCTGCTGCTGAAGCAGAAGTTCCGTGTCAACGTGAACTCGGAAGACAACTCGTACCGCAGCAATGTCAGTTTCTTTTGAGATGAAGTACCCCATCGACAGCGACTGCGCTTTTGGATTCTCCATCACCATCGCATTGAAGCTCGAGTTGACCTCCAACACTTCAAGATGCAGCGCGTTCACTCCAATCGCGAGCAGCAAAGTCCCACCTTTCGGAGGCAAGCTGCTGCTCAGCAGTCGAAAAGCCTCCCGGATATCGTCTTCGACGTAGCGCTGTGTGTCTTCCCATGTCTTGCTTTCCAGCTCGGCGAGATCTATTTTCCTTCGCACGAATACTGCTTCCATTGCGACCGACGCATCCCCGTGAAAAAAGTAGTGATTGAACTGTGCAGCTTTGAGGCGATCCTGGTTCCATCGTGGTCGAAGGTGAAGCGCGAAGTCCGAGCCCATTAGCTCGCACTGGTGCTGGGTTTCCAAGGAGTATTTGCCGCTGAGGTTCATTCTCGACAAGTTGCGTGCACTTCGGCTTTTGTTGATTTTGTCCATGTCAATCGTCTTGAGCCCAATGTTTCGTAGATACCCTTCAAGGTGTGACGACGCGTCCAGCTTTGCGCCTTCGAGTTGTCCGCGAAATGACTTTACGCAGCGCTGAGGCAATGTCAGCGCGATCTGAGAGAGAGGTGCAGTTGGGATCGATGGAGTCAATCGAGCCTCAAAGTTCTGTTCCAGAAGCTGATTCTCGCGTTTGATGAACCTCTCCATACTCTGAGAGATATGTTCTGCTTTCCGCGAGATAAAGGCCGCAAGCGCTGGTAAGAACAAACACGACTCGAGCGCCTTGATGTGTGTCTTTTGGTTGTTGAGGAACAAACTCGTGAGCTCTTTGATGCGCATCGTCATTGAGTAATCTTCAATCTCACTGAAGAAAAACTCCATTTTGCGCCAAGTGGTCGGATCCAGACTGATCACTTTTTGAACAGTAGCTTGAACGCGTTCCACTCGAGTGCGACAAAAGTTCAGCTTCGTGATCGAGTTCGAGCCGGTGTTTCGATGGGAGTTAAGGAATGTGTAGAGAAACAGGTACAAGATCTCGAGACCGTCGGAAATCCACACATCAAGTGCCGAAAAGAAGTGCTCGTTCGCGTGGACACCAGAGAGGAGCTCTCGATCTTTGTCCGAGAGTCGAAGAGCTAGCGAGGCTTTTATATCACTTGCTGGTCCAGACGGCAGAAGGAGAAACGTGTTGGTGGAGTGGTTCTCGATGCATGAGATACGAATTCGCGTCGGCTCGTACCACGAACGCATGTCTGCCAGCACGTTCAGGGTGCTTTCCACTTGAAAGAGCCACGCGAGATCAGCCTGCTCGCTGGCGACGTGGGTTGAAGCTGACCCTGATCGCGGTGGTAGCAGCGTCAGCAAGTACTTCTTCAACAACGCATCGATAGGCGCTCGCAGTAGCTCAGCGTGGATGCACATATCGTCTTCAAGCGCCAAGAAAACGCCGTTTAACCCGAGCTCGAAGTGGTTGATCCCGTAGTAGAGAAGCGCTTTCTGTAGCTGCTCTGCTGTGAACAGGGCGAGGGAACCGGATGTGGTGCTTGCATCTGTTTTCTGAGTGGCTTCGAAGCTTGTAGTGAGCATCTCCATAACGGCTTGAAGGTAACGCAGAACTCGTGCTTCGGCTACGCTATTGCCCTCATCAAGCTCTTGGAACTGAGAAAGATCCTTCGGATACTGAGCTTCCACTGGCACACGTCGCGGAGTATGCAATCCATCTGGTGCTTCAGTGTCCATCGAGCTCGTGTTGTCGTCTTGTGCCTCTGTGGTTTGCGTGACAGCAATGCTTGGCATCTCAAACTCTGATGGCGCGCCGTCTTCAACTACGGTGCCCGCTACGAGATCTTCAACTGCTTTCTCCGCGACATCTATCAACATGTCTTCGGCAGAACTGGGAGGACGTCCGCTGAGCTTGCTTTCCTGCTGTGACCCTCCAATTTCAGGCAGGTATTCAAAGTCGGAAAGCTCGAATTTACTCAGATCCACTTCGGTGCGTAACGAGTCTTCCGCTGCGCACTTCATAGGCTCTAGCAGTAATGCTTCATCATCGCGTGAGCTCTTCAGATCCGATTCAACAGCAGACGCTTCTTTTGGTTGTTCTTCGCCAAGGCTTGGATCAGTCGCACGTTCTTCATGGCTTCCTTGAAGCTCGGTAGAGTCAATTCTTTCAACAGGAGTTTTTGATGCGTTAGAGGGACCGCCTTCCGACTTCGAAATGTCAGTGACGAAGTCATTGACCAAAGGATCCGTAGCCTGATCAAGGTCCAAGTTCCTATCGGGCTTGTCTTCAAAAAGAGGGCCTTCATGGAAGAGTTCCTTGAAATCAGTCTCTCCGTTGACAGCATCGCGCTCGAAATGCTGCTCGACTGTGGCTGAACTTTGCATAGTCTTCACATCAGGGATTAGTTGAGCATCGTCTACTACAGCGTTGTCGACCAGCGGATCTGAGAGCGTTGCCTGAAGTGTCGAAACTGCTTCAATGACTTGAGGCTGTGGCATTCGCTCCTCTGGCGCAATTTGCACTTGATTGTCGTCGTGCGAGACGGTCATGGTGGTGGATGACACAGGAGCTTCGACACTTGCTGATGAATCTTCGACATCCGAGGAAAGCTCGCTTGTATGATCACTCAAAATGATGCACAGATCATCTGATGCACTCGCTGGGAAGTGCAGCTCCAGCTTGCTGATCAGCAGTTGTAGCTTGGTTGACGCATCTGACACAGACAGCAACATATCATTGGCCGTGCCGTTTAATTCTGTTTATGGCAAGATATCTTGCTCGACACGTACCATTCTCCTCATCACCTTCTGCTGCTGATACTGCCGTCCTCAAGAGTCGCTCAACGCGCTCGACACTGGTCCACAGTATCGGTGTTGTCCGCCCCGCGCGCATTCCTTCCTTGATTTGAACCTTGATGCCAAACAAGCTCTTGGCTTGGAATTCTCGTATTGTGACGTCGCATCGGACGCCACTCAGAACTCGACTCCGGAATTGAAAGTCTCGATACGCAGCCGGGTGGCTGGAAACTGCTGTTCCACGCTCTACTACTGGCGGAGGTGCTGGCTTTCGGTTCTTCTCGGGTGCTGTGGTAGAGCGCTGGGCGCTCTCAGCTGCTGTGATTGCGTGAATAGCAGCGAGAGGGACAGCCTGGTCCGTGTGTAGCGATCTACGAGCTGCTGTCGCTGTCGCTGTCACCGGAGATGTCGGTCTAGGTCTGTGCGGCAGCGGAATTATCATGAACACGATGCTTGGGAAATCGACCGGGAACACGCTGAGCTCGTCGCTCGGATCGATGCGCGTGCGCAGAAGCGGGTGGAAGAACTCGTACTCGCGCTTGTTAGGCAGTGGGTAAAACTGATCGAGTAGGCGCCGCACGCTCGCGAGCGACGCCATCGTCGCGAACTCGATACTACCGATATCTTCGACGGAACCCTGCTTCGGTTGCAGTCGCTGTACAGGCTTGCGCACCCACGTGATGCGCTGGTGAGAAATCGCTGAAGGGGTTTTCAATCTCATTCTAGCGTCAGCGAGTTGCTCTTGGTCATGTTCGCGATCACGGCGGTCATGCTGTAGATGGTGATAGTGCTGGCGCGCTGTGACATCCTCGTCCGTGCGCGAGAACATGCCCATGGCGGCGTGCTGCAGCATCTGCCCGCGATGCCCACTGGTCGTTGACGTGACGTCGTGCACGGGTAGCGACGCATGGCCAACGTCCGAGCGCAGCAGCTGTGGGTCCAGCACCGCGCCGCGTGATAGCAGCTCGCGCCGGCGCTGGATCTGCTCGAGCGCGGCGGCGATGCTGTCGTCGTGGTGGTGTCTCTCTGTCATCGGGCGCGCTGTGGTGCGGCGGGTTGGCTTTGGAGATGAACGCGTTGAAGTTTCCTTTGGACCACTATAAACAAGAATCAAGCTTCGAAAATGTATTATCAAAGCAAGGAAAAGTAAATCCGAGATCATTACTCTACGTCGCAGGATTTGGATCGGGAGCCACTGGTTCTAGAAATGACTTGGATCTTTATCCACCAGCGTCGGAAGTCCTGTTCCAAGCTCCAATCGAGAACTACTCGGGTACCCGTTCGCGAACCTGATGTCTGGCGCCGACTTCTGATCTTGAAGGTCTTGATGAAGGTCCGTCCGTTGTTCATTCTTGTGTGTCGGACTCTCGCCAAGCCCCCGCAAATCGTCGTCGGCCGTCGCGCACGAACCGAGACTCGTCGCCTTCGAACACATAAACCTCCTCCTCATTTCCTGAGCACCCTTTGTCACTCCAGTTAAGTGACCCTGCGTAAGACAACAAGCACACAATTACGAACAAGACTCTACACTGAGTAGATCCAACACAAGAACATATACGCACCCGTGACCATCGTTTCGCCGTCTACGATGAAGAACTTCTTGTGCATATCCGAGGAGAAACCCGCATATTAACTCCCGCGTGACGCAGCTCTGGGATCTTGTTGCCGGAGGTCAGCACCGGCTTCTCACTTTCTCTCCGGTCGGTTAGAAATCGAAGCCCGGAACCAAGACGCATCTGAAGATCCTCGACTACGTCAGCAAGCTAGTAAAATGCAAACACCTCCACAGGATTAGCATAAAGCTCGCACACACATCCGAAAGTGGATCATGCCAGTACGTACACGATCGTGAGTCACCAAGTGCATACAGATGTCCAGCGTATGTTTGGCGCGTCCCATTATCTCGAGCAGCTGATGGTTCTCTGGTAGGATTCAGTTTGTGGTGAGTGCAGCTCCACATTCGCCACGACGCCAGACTTGCCCCATCCTCCATATTCCTACTCTGCTTTCTCGTACTCCCCACCTCGTTCGGCAAGGTCAGCATCAGCAAAAGTCTCGTTGCTCACCAACTCCCTCTTGATTCTCTGGCAACTGGGGCGCAATGCGGGCGACAGCAGCGGCGGGCTCGTTCATGGTGCACAGAAGAAGGCAAGTGATGTCCCGCTACTAGGATGAACGCTCCAAGAGGATTGCGCTGGTGGTGGGACTGGCTCCCTCGTATAGTTGCTGGCGCTGTTGTCGTTACTCTCGGTACTGCTTAACCCGCTCGCGAGGAGAGCGCTGCCACTCAATTCATCGTCGGTACTTCGTAGCAGCAGCTCCTTTTTGCGCATCTCTTTGAGTAAGCCCTCTCGCACGTAAGCCTGACTGTTGCAGAAGAGTGCAGTGAAGGCAACAGTGATGCGCCGTCGTTTGAAGACTGTAATGTCTTCAAAGTTCGTCTTGTCAACCCTCTTGCTGTAGTTATAGGAGCCTGCATATCGATACAAGACATGCACGTACATGTCCGAACAGGCAATAGGATTCCATGGCATCACAGAGAGAAACAAAGCGCTTATCGTGGAGAATGAAGCGTGCGAGAACATACACCGCAGGACGCAGCAAAGTCAAGTGGAGAGCGCAAGGACAAGAGTGCGTCGCAGAGCCCGCACATGTTGGCGTGGCACACCAAGCAATGGCAGAGACTGCGAGCATCATCAAGGGTCAGGTTCACGCGTCTGCGGAAGACCACGCGCGAGCCGTGACCAGGAGCCAAGTGAAAGCCTTTGCCGAGATGTGGGTGCTGGATCTCCACACGAGCGGTCGAGGTTAGCTATTGCTGCTCCAAGGCTCCTTCAGCCACAGCGAGCGTGTGCATGAGATCCACTGTGAGGGCATTGCTGTGCACCGAGGCGGGCCGACCTTGACCGACTACATGGATACCTTCCTGTACAGACGAGCCCGCTCCGCTCTCTTGATGCCAGAAGATTACTCCATGAGCATGTTCGCAGTCGACCGGCAAAGCATCGTTTCTGTGCCTTCCTCATCCAGCTCACCAAGTCCAATAGCTTTCCTTTGTGGCCTTCGCATTGGTCCTCATGTCACGTGGGTGATGAATGAACTCACATTGAAGTGTTGCATTGTTGAATCATTATGCAAAGACATACACAGAAGCGAGTGATGGACGACAAAGCCCAGGTAAGATCATGCGATCAGCTGCAGCAAACTCAGTTGAGTGAGATGGAGCCGAGGCTTGACGAGAGGAAGAACGTCTTGTCTGCCGCGCTGTTGAGGTAGCTGTGCACACAGCTGTCGTCCGGGTCGAGCTCCTGGTCCACGTCATCCGCGACAACGAGACGCACCTTCAAGTCGCTGTCCTTGGCGTAGACGCGCAGGCCAAGCACCACGTGCGTGTCCACCTCGTTCGGGTCATCGTCCTCCTCAGCCTCCGACTCTGCCTGGGCTTCCTCTTCCTGAGTTTCAGCTTCGGCATCTTCTTCGGCCTCATCGCCGTCCTCCTCCTCCTCTTCCTCAGGCTCATCTTCCTCCTCGTTGGCGTTCTCCTCAAGTTCATCCTCGGCCAGCAAGCCGCGAGCCATCGCGTAGTCGTAGCTGCGCGCGATGTGCATGAACTTTTGGGACTGATCCTTGCTGAAACCAGCGATGTAGGCGGCACGCGACTTGCGACCCGACGGACGGCGCGAGACCTTGTACGAGACGACCCACGTGCCGGCGTCCAGCGTGAGCTCTTTGTTGGCGCTGCGGCTCATGCCGAGCGTCTGCTTGGAGCGCGCATGGTATTGGCGCTCGCCCGCGCGGCGCACGCGAAAGTGCAGCTGGAAGTCGTAGAGTCCGTCAAGCCCGACGAAATAGCGATTGTCTACCTGCTGGAGCACGAGCACCACAGGGCTGCGCTGCGCGAGTGAGAATGTGAACTCTTGCGTCGAGAACGTGGATGGCCAGGCCGCGGTGTCCACCGTCCAGCGCTGCGCGACGGTCCACTCGGGCGTGAAGATGCGGGTGCGATTGATCATCGAAAAGGTTCTGAGGAAGTCGGCGTAGGTCATCCAGAAGGCGCCATCGTCGCCGAACTGGTGGCTCAGCAGCGTCATCCACTCGGCCGTCCACTCGGGCGAGCCGTCGCTCCAGGCGCCGTCCCACTCGGTCTGGCCCCACGGATTGCGCAGCTGCACGAGCCGCTGACCGTTGGCCTCGATGGCCTTGAGCACTGAGTAGGCGTGGCCCGTGACGATGCCGTTGACAACCGGCGCCTCGAGACCGTTGATCGAGCCGGCGAAGAGCAACTCCTTGTTCACTTGAAGGAGCTCTTCGCGCCAGAAACGGTCGCGATCGAGGATGTCAGTCACCATGAGCTCGCTCGTGACGCCACCGGTGAGATCCTCGACGCCCTCACCAGTGAAACCGGCCTCGATGGCCGTGTAGTCGCCGTGGGCCTTGGCGAAGGCCTTCTCCATGAGCGGCAGCCACGTTTCGTTCGAGTCGGCACACTTGGCAAAGTGCAGCGCACTCGAACCGCGCAGCTTGACGCTCTCGTACTGCGCAGCACTCGCGAACGCCTCCTTGGTGGCGTCGTCGGCGTCGACGTAGGGGCCGTGCGTGAGGTAGAGCTGGTCGTCGATAACCTCGGAGATCCACTCGCCATCGCGGAAGAAGATGAAGCCGTATACGCCCACCTGCTCGTCGCGCGCCACGCAGATGCTCTCGAGCAGGTTGGGCATGTTGGCGATCGTCGAGAGCGCCGCGAGGAACCAGCAATCTCCCGCACTGCCCTGGCGGATGTCGCTCGCGTCGATGCCGTCGGTGATGAACGCCGGGTTGTCGTAGATGTCCTCGACGCGCTTGACTGAGGCCGGCTTGGCCACACCGGCGATGCCCTCGCCCGACTGACGGAGCCCGTCGAGGCAGAAGGACTCCATTTCGTACAGGTCGAAGTGTGGGTCGCGGTACTTGACATTGTCGAGGCGGCACTCGCGCGAGATCTTCTCGACCTTGGCGCGGCAGTCGCGGATCGCGGCGTCGCGGCCTGAGGTCGCCACGATCGAGCGCAGCGCCTTGGTTGAGGGTTTGATTTCCGTGAGGTCGTGGACGATCAGGCCGTCTGGTAGCTGCTGCTTGATGTTCTTGAAGCCCTTGCGTTGCTGACCCTTGGACTTCCTGAGCGTGTTGTCAGAGGCGACGTCAGCGGTCGTGTTGTTGAAGGCTGGAGGCATCGTAGATCGAAGAGGGAAGGTGGAGTTGAGTTGGTGGAGTGCGCTTGGGAAGGCGAATTGGGGAATGAGTGAGATTGCAGCAACTTCTGGTCTCATAATCTCGCCTCCCCCTCCCTTCCTCATGTCCGAGGACAGGCGGAATGTACCCATAGCGAACAAGTTTACCCACGCTAGTTGCAGTGGTGGACTGTAACACGTCAGACATCCGACGCTGACGTGTTTAACTGATCTCGACGACTTGGGTTCCATTCGAAGGTCTAGGTCCATTGACAGTAGACAGGGGGAAAACTCAGGGAGCTCAGCTCAGGTGAGTGCTGGTGATACCCTAAAGTGCATGTCAAAGGCATTATAGGGTATATTCGGAGCCTTCTTCAAAGTGCCCTTTCTGGTATGTACCTACGAATGTACCCATGCGATGCGCCGCGAGAGACGCTTGGGTTCATGCTCACCTTTCAACCCATGTGCATGCACTCGTTCGACTTCCAATATCCGAGCTGACAAAGGCTCGAAGCAGACGAAATGTAGTCCCCAGGCGCGGTCTCAGGAGTCTCGGTAAGCCTGGGGCCAGCGTGCATGCAAAGGTCCAAGGTCGCGTTGACTTTGGTGAAAGCATTTGGTCCACAAAGAATTATCAACCCATACCTTCCTGCTGCTACTTCGCGAGGCTGGCGCTTTCGAGCGATGCTCCAAGAAAAAGCCCACTATCGATCCTGCATGACTACCCGCTCCTTTTGCCGGCCAGCGCCACGCTTGCAACTAATCGGATCGGCAGGGCCGGATCCAGATCGGATTGCTGAAGGCTAAGGTTTGTTCTTCGTTTCACCACTCACTCTTTCGGATAGGTTAGCGCCAATATAGCTCACCTGGTTCAAATAGAATGGCCAGAGGTATGCAGCAGCTTACGAGGGCATCCATGGGCATCAGCTTCGGGCACTTGCTCTTTAAGGCGCGCTCTTCTTGGTCTCAGCGTGGGGGATCGAAATACTCGGTTTGGTCTGACAAGGATCGCTCGTTTCCCTCACTTCCTTCTCCCACACGCTGACCAAGTTTGTTTCTAAGGTTGCGTCGTTAATGAAATAGTCGCCCCGCCAGCTTTTTTGAACGGGGGGGGGTCTCAATGATTGGTGTGGCTGATGCAGCCGTCTTTGCTGGCACTCTCAGACTCACTCATCGAGATGTCGGCCGTATTTGAAAATGACAAGCCGTCACCTGGACGGACTACACGCCATAGCTGACCTCCATTGTCACGCGAAGCTAATCCACGTTCTCCACCAGGCAATGTCCCAACCGATTTCCCTTCGCGGAAGACTGCGCTCTCGACTAGTCTGGGGCGAGACGTAAGTAAGGTCCTGAAGCAACTGCGTCACATCCGAGTTCTTCACGATTGTCCATATCACCACCAACCATCTCTTCTCTTTGCCTGATAATCAGCTACCACTCGCTCGCCAAAGTCAGAACGAAAAAAGGAAAGAAGTCAATTTGTTATACCTGATCTATTCACACGATTCCTGATCAGCAAGCAGCAGTAGCTCAACCACAGCACTTCACTGGGAGTCGCTCATACGTCGCTCTCGTGATTGTTCAGGTCCACGACCGCGGGCTTCTTGAGCCACGCCGTGATGCCCGCCTTGACTGGTGTCGTCGTGTTCGACGTCGACACCGAGCCTGGGGCTGTTAAAGTAGGCTGCGGACTGGTCAGCGCCACGTTCTCGGCGCTCACCTTGCGTTTCTGGGGGGTCTTCAGTGGCGTCTTGAGCTTCGCCACAGCGTCCTCACTCGGCGTCTCCACGACAGGCTCCGCCACAGCCTGCTGCTGCTCAAGTCGCAGTTTCTCTTGTTCCTCCAGTAGCTTCAACTGCGCCTGCTGTCGTTGTCGCTCCTTCTCTTCCTCGAACTCTCTTGCTTTACGCATCAACGCCGACTCAAAGAGGGGCTGGCACAACAACTGGCCAGTATACGCGCTGAAATGGTCGGCTGCCTCAGTGGCAGCAGTGGTTTCATCATAAAGGAAAGGACCAACAACCTGCGGCTCGAGCTTTGCAGGTTTCGCTGCTTTCTTGCGGCCAGGCACGCGCGCACGCTTCTTCTGCTCCAGCTGCGCTGGAAGCTTCTTCTTGCGCTCTGGGGAAGATAAATACTGACCTGCGTCATCGTCGCCGTCGTCCTTCGACGCGTCGTCCGCACCGTCAATGTAGTCCACTTCGTCCTCGTACGCGAGCCATTGGTCGCCGTAGTCGAGATCGTCGTCGGACTCGTCCATGTCGCTGTCCGCATCCGAGAGACTCTCGCCGGGCTCTTCTTCCTCCCATTCCTCCTCACTATCAACGTTGTAGTCAAACTTCTTGTACTGAGCCAGAGGCCGTCGACCGCCGTGGAATACCTTGCTTTTCTGGCTGAACGTGCCGTAGTACGCCGGACGGTGGTTCTCGTGGAACTGGAGCAGCTTCATCACGCCCAGAGCCGCATCTCGTCGCCGTCGACTGCTCCAATGTCCGGAAGCCGCCGTGACGCGTGGTTTCGTATGTCTACCAGTCGCCAGCACATGTGCGCGAACCTCCTGTGCAGACTTTGTTTCTGCAGCCAATGAACTCGAGTTGTCAACCTTGTCTCCTCTGCCGACGAGGAAGCCAACAGCTTCGTCCATGCGCGCCATCATCTCGCTCTGAAGGGACACACTACCGTCTTCCTTCTCTGTAGCTTGCACGGAGACGATGGAGATGCTCCCCGACGGCAGAGCCGCAACAGAGCTGCTCTCACCGACGACAGTAGGAGACTTGTCGATCGACCGGAAGTAGGACACTAGTAACTTCTTCCGCTTGTTTGCCAACAGCTTCTCCGCCTCTTCGTCCTCCTCGCGCTTGCGTTTTTCCTCCAGCTTGGTGTGCTCCTTGTCGAGCTCCTGCTGCTTCTTCTGCTCGGCCGCGTGCACTTTCTCAAGTTCCTTGCGTTCACGGTCCTGCGCTTTCTGCGTCTCGGACTCGATCGCGAGTACGAACTTGCCCACTTTGGCCTCCTCGGCGCTCACTTTGACTTCATCCACGGGCGTCTGG
The DNA here is from genome assembly GCA_023336215.1 of Globisporangium iwayamae. Taxonomy (NCBI): domain Eukaryota; phylum Oomycota; class Peronosporomycetes; order Pythiales; family Pythiaceae; genus Globisporangium; species Globisporangium iwayamae. Next base: position 17,124 of record JAADWP010000078.1, on the reverse strand, counting down.
TGCAGCAGCTGCACCACGCGCGCGAGCGTCTTAAGCTGCAAACCGAGTCGCTTGCGGTTCTTCCGCACACGCTTGATCGTTTTCTGTGACTCCTCGACAAAGTACTTCTCGAGGTTTCCGATTTCCCATATCCAGAGCGCGTCGGCACTCGTGTCTTCATACAAATTCGCCTTTGCGGGGCGCACGCCGTAGTTCGTACGCTGCGCCAGCATCTTGATCTCCATCTCTAGCATCACCAGCACGCGGGCTTTCACCTTATCATCCACGGCCACCACGACATCAGCATCGCTGCTCTCTGCAGAGCCAACTGACGATTTTTCAAGAGTCTCGAGTAGTTTGTGCGAGAGCGACGAGAGACTGGCCGACTGGCCCTGAACGCTCTTGGCGATGAAGCTCTTGATGTCCGCAGAGAACTCGGTAACTGCGTCCGACCCGTTCTGCGACTCGTGCTGGCTTGACAGTCCCTTGAAAAGCTCCGTGATCGCTGTCTTGAGCGCATCTTGGTTCTGGTCAAGATCCAATGAGAAGTCAATCGCGACACCGTAGATTTCCTGCAGGATCCCATCGGTCTCGCGCGGCGCCTGCAGCAAATGCGTGCACTGGCGCGTGAGCTCGTCGATCTTCTGCTGGTACGTATCGATGCGGGCCTTCACGAGTGGGTCCAGCACGGCCTCTGTCTGCTTTGGCTCTGCTGAGGCCGGTTCTGCTGCCGCTGCGGCGGCAGCTTTCTCTTTGACTGAGGCTTTCACTGTTGGCTTCTTTCCCTTCAGAGATGTTACTGTGGTTGCTGGCGTGACTAAATCAGTGACAACAGCAGCAGCGTCAGCTTTTGCTTTCGCCTTTGGACTCGCTCTTGGCTTCGCTTTACCCTTCACAGGAGCGGCTGTAGAAGCAACTGGGATTTCTGTAGTGGCTTTTCGCTGTGTCTGACGCACGCGAGGCTTGGCAGCAGGCTTACTGGCCGCTGCTGATGATGATGGCAGCATGTGAGGTCCCAATGCATGCGGACCGCCTTCCGTGTCTTCATCTCCGCTCAGAAACTCGTCATCCGAGTCGTCCATATCGACCGCGTCCATCGCTTCAGTAACTGCTGGTACCACTGGCGGATCGTCCTTCTTTTCGATAGTGGCGTCATTGCTGGGACTCGAAGCGCTCACAATCTCCACGGATGGTTTCGCTCGCTTCGCTGGCGGTGGCGTGGTAAACAAGTCGACAATTGACTTCTGTCCCCCACCACCTCCGCTCTTCTCGTCGCTCAATTCTAATACAGGGGAGGCCGCAGGGGCTGCGTCGCTACCTGTGCTCACAGGTGGTCGTTGTGGTGTCGTAGCTGCTGGAGCTGGTGGCGGGGTCTGCGCCTGCTGGTCGGTCTCACCCGCAGCTTTCGACGAGCCGCCAGACACAGCGCGCGGTCGCTTGGCACTGCTTGCCGTTACATCTGCACTCTTGCTCTTCTTGTCCTTTCCAGCAATATTGGTAGGCGCTGCTGGTGATGTCTGCTTTGCATCGGCGGCCGGCGTCGTTGGTTTCTTTGAAGCGGGCTTGCTGCCTTTGGCCTGCGGCGAGAAGAACGCAGCGATGGACGCCTGCTTCTTCTTCTACATAAAAAGCAACAGCACACACGCACATCCATATGCACATTAGGCTCTCATACACACACACGTATACAGAGAGATGCAGGAGCGATGCTCGCTCGCTCACCTCGACCATGGTTTCCTCGCGGCTTCCTCGCTTTTGCGCGCGCAGATTGCCGCCAAAAAAAGCCTTTTGATTTGTACCCCCTCCCAGCTATTCGGGCACTATTGCTGTAGTTACGGTACGACACTTCAACTCAACCTTGCCGGAGACGGGAATAATGCGATGCTGGGATTTGACAAATGCGCCACGTTGCGCCACCTAATTACTACAACGACAAGACTTGGACGAAGACCGCTGTGCTGCCTGCTAGATGAAGCTCTTGAGCTTGTTACTCAGTGGAATGACCGGTTCGAGAACGCGAGCTTGAGGCGCTTGGCGCCCAGCGTCGAGTTGTGCGCCTCCGCCAGCACGTTCGTCGCCACGTCCACGGACCCGAACTCGGCGAGCGCCTGCACGTGGCCAATGGAGCTTGTGAACGTCTTGATCTTGCAATGCTCGCCGCCAGTGACGCTCGCCAGGTGGGCCTTTAGGTCCTGTATTGGGTTGACATCACATACATAACACGGTGTCAGTTCTTCGTTAAAGCGCCAAAGGCGGTAGCTCAACAAGCAAGCACTTACCTCGATGGAGACGGACTCTTCAAAGTTCGAGATGTGGAGGATCTTCGTGGGGCTGTACACATGCTTACCGGCGCTCGCAGTGGCTTTGGCCGTGAAGCGGTTCATGAGGTGACCGTACTCCTTCACGTGCGGGCTGAGAGCGTCATACAAGAGGCACAACAGAGTTCATTAGAAATTCCAACTTCCACATCACATGCGAGGCCATACACTCCGCGTCATACCTCTCAGCGGAGCCTGGACGAACAGAAATGTACGTGTACTTGGAGAAACTGATCTCCATCGACCGCCCGAGCAGCGTGAAGCCGCGCAGGTGCATCAACGCTGATTGCGACGCCGCGGGGCTCTGGAACTGCACGAGCGCGTGGTCCTGTTGGAAGAAAGCAACACAATACCACAGGCATCAACAGCTTCCAACATGAGTTCTCGATGCGACAAACCCGATGAGATCCGATGCAAAGCCCACCGGGTTGTTGCGAAGCTGCTTGACGCGAATGACGTTTCCATAGCAGGAGAACAAGTTGAAGAGGTGGTCACACGTCACGTTCTCGCGCAGACTACAGACCAGGAGCACGGGTGAGACTGCCTCACGGATACCAGGGGAGGCAGGCGGCCTGACTGCAAGCAAATCCACCGGGTTGATCTCTGCGCCTCTGTCAGCACCAACAGCAGCTGTCGCTGTTTCTTTCTCAGTCGCAAGCGGCAGGTCGGGGTTTGTGAAATCCTTTGTACGCGGACCGTTCTCCTTCACGATCAGCTCTTGCTGTAGCCAGAGAGTACGAGTTGCTGTTAACAAACTCCTGCCTACTTACACGTGAAGACAGGCACTACGTACTGGCAGGTTGGAGTAGTTGATCTGAAGGCCGCAGCAGTCGGGAAAGATGCTGAGTCCAGCGAGCGCAGCTCGTGCCTTAATAGCTTCCTCAATCGTCGCGAACTGCACTAGCGTCTGTTTAACAGAAGACCATGAATGAGTATGTTAACGCAACTCAGCACTGTAGAAAGCATAGATTTGACATACCTGCAGCCCGATCGGCTTGACGAAAACTACAACTTTCTCCACGGAGCCGTAGCCCTTGAAGATACTGTGCACCAGATCGGTCGTGACCGGGTACGTCGGGTTCTGCACCGTCACAAGCAAAATACGGTTCGCCTTCTCTGCGTCTGCGTCATTGTGGCGGCCGCGATGGTGATGATGATGACGGCCCCTCGTGGTCGGCTGCTGACGCTCGCGGAGCTCCTGGTTCTTCGAGTAGCTCGCCGTGATGGTTATGCTGCTGCTACTGCTGCTGCTACTGCTGCTGCTGTTGTTGCTCTCAAGCTCAGCGACGACCAGCGGCTTTGCGTCGAGTGTCTCGACGACGCGCACAGCCGTATCGATGTCCGCAACCTCGATGAGCGCCTGGTTGGCGCTGTTTTTGGTGATCTCGAGCGTCGTGGGGCTGAAGCTCGTGAAGAGCGCGTTGCGCTTGCGCAGGATCACGCACTTGACGATCTCGACGGGCGCGAGCGCCTGCGCCAGGTCGCGTTCAGTCCAATGCGACGGCAGGCGCTCGAAGTAGAGCACCTTGGATGTCATGAAGTGGTGAGTGAGGTGAGTGAGGTGAGTGGAGGCGTAAGGAGGGACGCAGCAGTGACGGTCGTTGCGAAGTGGTGATCTTTACATGCAACCCATGACGTCGCGCACTTTTTCAGATCCGCATTCAGGTTGTCAGCCTCAAGCACAGACCAGCCCATACCTTCAAAGAGTGTATCTGTCGTGTCTTGATATGATAAAATTACAGTGATGATACCTCAGGCTCAGTCTGTTGCTGTCCCACATACTGTTCCACATGCTGTCCCATATATGCGGCACGCGCTCAGCAACATGCCATGTCCAACATTTCAACATGGCAACACCTCTGGAAGGCGCCGCCGCCGCCGCCGCCGCTGACACCGCAGACAGGAATGCGGCGCTGCTAGTAACTAAGTTCACACTCGTGGACGCCGCGTTCTGCTTCCTAAGTAAGCACCGCGCCGTCCTTAACGCTCACAATGTGCTCAACATGGCCAACAGCTTTGGTGGCATCACGCTCGTCGCCGACGACTTGCGGGAAATGACGCGCATTGCACCGAAGCTCATCACGATCGACGTGCTCAAGGGCAACCAGATGCAACACAAAGGTGTGTGTGCTAACCTCACGCAAGCAACAGCGTTACTATAATGTGCTGTATGATGTGAGGATACTCATGCAAGTGTTGTGATAGACGACGTCTTTCGGACGACTGTGATGGCTCCTCTCGAGCGTGAGATCGTGGCGTTCCCACTCCTGCCGCAATCGAGCCAACGCGCAAGTGCCAAACGCAAGAAGCTTTTCCAAGATGCGCTCATGAAAGCAGGAACACAGCCTTCCTTATGTACAGATCAAGAACAGCATTCAGCACCGCAGCAAGCAGGACCTCGTCCCGACGAAGGCGCAGATACTCCTGGCGGTGCAACTCAAGCTACTGCTTCACCAACACTACCACTGGACTATACGTCCATAAGTAACGGTGAACAGTATCTGCGGTGGCTGCACATGCTGCAGTCACTGGATTTCTACAACAACCAGATCGTCCACATCGAGCGCCGCCCACCGCGCGCTGCCCAGCTGCGCGAGATCGCAGACCTCCATCTGCCATATCGCGTGCAGGCGGCGCTAGCGAAATACAACATCCGCCAGTTCTACTCGCACCAGTTTGCAGCCATGGAAGCGCTGCTCAAGGGTGAGAATGTCGTCCTCTCGACGTCGACTGCGAGCGGCAAATCGCTCGCGTACAACGTCCCGATGCTCACGGCGTTGCTGGACGAGCCTGAGTCGACATTCCTCTACATGTTCCCGACCAAAGTACATACAGCGCTTGACTTGAACTCCTACATGAGTATAGAATTGCTAATGAGTTGTTGCTCTCTGTGTGGCTGCGTGTTGTTTTTGTAGGCGTTGGCGCAAGATCAGCTGAAGGGACTTCGCAACTTGCTGGCCGCAGCCGAGCTCCCGCTACACCTTTGCTCAACATTTGTACGTCGCCCCATGTCGCTGTTGCTTTCTTTCTCTCTCGCGCGCGACGATAATACATTGTTTATCTACTGCTGCAGTGTCTAACGTATTATCCGATGACAGGACGGAGACACAGCCATGAAAGGCAGATCGATGGTAATCCGCGAGACGCAGGTGTTTCTCACGAACCCAGACATGCTGCACCTTTCAATCCTGCCACGGCATACGCAGTGGAAGCGCGTGCTTGCAAAGCTCAAGTGAGTGAGCGAGACTTTCAATACTGTACCACCTTCTTGCTAGCCGGCTCACACTAAAATGTAATCTGTGACTGTGTTCTTAGATTCATTGTCGTAGACGAAGCGCACATGTACCGTGGTGTGTTTGGCTCGCACATCGCCTGTGTGTTCCGCCGGCTTTTTCGCCTCTGCGCGCTCTACGGCTCGAATCCGCAGGTCGTGTGCTGTTCCGCGACGATCCAGAACCCGGAGCAGCACTTCCGGCTGCTCATCCCACGACTCCCATCTCCCCCTACGGCATCACTGTCAACTGAGCCTGGCTCATTAACGGAACCCGACGCCTCACCAGCAAATCTGGACTTCTTTCGCGAACGCCCACTGCTCGTCATCACTGAAGACGGCGCTCCGACGGGCGAGAAGTTCTTCTGTCTGTGGAACCCGAAAGCCAATGTCAACGCGCGCGGTGTCAGCACCAGCACCAACACAGTCAGCAAGCCACACCCACGAACACTGTCGGAGCCACGAAGCAAGCGCAGACGGAAAGCTGCTGATGCTGGTGACTCTGAGCCAGAGGACCTCAAGCTGTCTGCTGGGACCGACGAAGTGGTTCAGGAGGACGACGAGCATCGCGTGAGTACAAGTTCGATCTTCCAGAGCGCAAAGATCTTCTCGCGCCTCATGGAGGAGGACGTGCACACGATCCTCTTCTGTCGCGGGCGGAAGCTCTCGGAGCTCGTGTTTATGAGCGTACACTCAATCCTAAGCGAAGAGGATGCGGGAAAGAAAAATCGAGCGCTGCTCAAGCGCGTGAGCTCCTATCGCGGAGGCTATACACTCGAGGACCGCCGATCCATCGAGCGTCGGTTGTTCAGCGGTGACCTTCTTGGAGTCATCGCGACGAATGCGCTGGAGCTAGGGATTGATGTCGGCGAGCTGGACTGCACGATGCATTTGGGGCTGCCGTCCAGCGTTGCGTCACTCTGGCAGCAGGCGGGCCGCGCAGGCCGCAAACACACGCAGCAGTCAATCGCTGTGCTCGTCTGCTTCGACTCGCCACTCGACCAGCACTTTGCACGGCACGCGACCGAGTTGTTTAGCCTGAAGCCTGGAGCAGTGGCGCTGAATCCAGAGAACGTCAAGGTGCTCGGCCAACATCTGCTGTGCGCGGCGCGCGAGTCAACGCTGTACTCGAAGCGCTCGTGCACCGATTACATCGACTCGTTCGTGTTTGGAGCGATCGAGACAAAGCCAGGCTTGGATTCAAAAGACCCAAATGTCATTACACAGATCGTGGCGGACTTTGTCAAGGATCAGAAGCTCACGCGCTGTTCTCAAAGCGAAGGCGGGGGCTATCGCCTGCATTCATGCATGCCCAAGCAGTTCCGAGCTGTGAACCTGAGAAGCATTGCTGAGGTCGTCTACCAGGTATGCATCTGTTCCATAGGTATTGTTAAGAGTGCCTTCTATACTAAGCTCATCTCTGTGCTTCATACACCCAGGTCATTACGGACGACGCATACCGCAAGGTGCTCGATGAGATCCCGGGCGACATGGTCTTTTTCCAGGTCTACCCGACCGCAGTCTACCTCCACCAGGCCCAGGAGTACCTAATCACAAAGTTGGACGTCGAGAACAAGGTCGCGTACGCGAAGAAGTGCGTTAAGTCGCTCAATTATTTCACCGCGTGTCGAGACTTCACGGAAGTGGACGTCGTGCGCGTTCTCAGCAAATGGCGAATCAACAGTTCGGACGGAGAAACGAGAGACTCGCTGTTGTTTCTGAGTTGCGGTGTCGTCTCCGTGCTCACGAGGGTCTCTGGCTCGACGCTCGTAGAGAAGCGCACGATGCGCCTCATTCACTCGAACGTCTTCTCACTGCCGCCGATGCAAACGTTCGGGAACGCGTTGTGGCTCGAACTCCCGAATGCGCTGAAGGAGGAGGTCGAGGCAGCGAACTTCAGCTGGAGTGGCGCACTTCACGGCGTCGGGCATTTATGCATCGCTGTGATTTCGCTCTTCGTGCTCTGCGAAGGTGCAGATGTGAACACGGAACACTACAACCCGCTTGAGAAACGTGTGAGGTGAGATTATCATAGCAGCATAGTGAGCGGATTGCTGTAGTGCGCTGCTGAGGCTGATTATTTTGGTGTTTGTATGCATCAGGCCGAACCGTGTGACGATTTACGAGCGACGGGAAGGCGGCAGCGGCGTCATCGAGGAGATCCTGAAGGTGCTCCCAGAGGTGCGTTGGTTGTGACTGTGCAGCATTCAGTACAGACAGCTGCGTCGAGGCTTATAAGCGCATTACACTTACATGTCTTTGGTGTTCGTAGGTAATTGAAAAAGCCTGGACGATCGCGAGTGAGTGTGCATGTACGTCCGGGTGTCCCGCCTGCATCCATTCGGGCGAGTGCTCCGAGCACAACAAGGTGCTCGATAAGCGCGGCTCGCTGATGGTGCTCGAGTTCATCCACAGTGCTTTCGCACGCCAGAACAAGAAGAAATTTGACAGCGAGTCTGGTCAAGTGCCGAGTTACCTGGCTGCACCCGCGAAGGCTCCGGATGAAGGCTGAGTTGGTCGCTCTCACGCGTGCCTGGTTGTCGTGTTAAGAATTGGTATCCCAATATTCTCCCTCACAAAGCACGGCAAGTTCACCATGTTCATCTACGTTTGAAATACTTACTCTTCGACAGTATGAAAAGCGAACTAAATCTATCGGTCTGGTTGTATTTCGTGATTTACAGAGGAGGAAACTTTGTGAGTCGAAGTACCACTCTGTCAAGCGAAGAATGCACTCAATGACCCGCCATTCGCCCTCCCTTCCAAGCAAGCAGGCAAAGTGTGGAAAGCATCAACCAAAACATCGGCAACACGTCAGACGCAGCCAGAAGCATCGACGGGCCGCTGAGTAATAACGCTCTTCTCGCGCCCCTCGTAGGCGCTTGAACGAAATGAGTTGAGCGCTCCCACGAGCGAGCGACGGCTCCATCCAAGCGCGCACGATATCTCTTATTGACGCCATCAGAGCCAATTCTGTTGAAGAGGCCAGACATATAATCGAATCTGACAGCTCGTGCTTGGAAGAAAGAAGCGACACAGGTACAACATCGCTCATGGTCATCGTCGAGCTCGGTCACTTGGAAATCGTCAAGCTGCTGGTCGCAAGTGGTGCGTCTATCGACGAGAAGGACGCTGCTGGGATGCTACCGTTGATGTGTGCTGCTTCGAAGGGCCATTTGGATATTACTCGAATATTACTTAAGCGAGGCACATCTACTGAAGCAACGGACAAGACCAGGTGGACGGCACTGTTCCACGCAGCAGTTCAGGGGCACGGAGATGTCGTGATGATTCTGCTTCAAAGTGACGCTCCTCTAAGCGTGCGTGATGTGGATGGCAAGACGCTGCTCGGTCACGCCACTCGAAGTATCCAGAAGCTTATCGCCAACATCCAAGAGGTGACTGGTAGCTCGATCGAACGAAGGGAGAACGGCAACGCAGTACCGATGATGACGACTTCGGAGCTGGAGAGACGAGGTGCTGACTTGCACGGAAAACATGTCGTGTTCAATAGATTGACACTTCACCAAGCCGCAGAGTCTGGAGATACGAGCAACGTGAAGGCTATCATTGACCGAGGCTGCTTCATCAACGAGAAGGACGTGGATGGACGCACGGCGATCTTCCTTGCGTTCAAGAATGGTCACGCAGCGGTGGTTGAGCTTCATCTTGACGGCGGCGCAGATGTGATCTACTCTGACTCCAGAGACAGCATTCCACTTCTCGTCGTTGGCCGCGCTGGACACGTCAAAATTGTCAAGCTGCTGGTCGAGGCTGGAGCATCTGTCAGCTGCTGTGGAGATGACGGAGAGACGTCGCTGATCTCTGCCGCTCGGTGGGATTATGTCAACAGTGTCAACCTGTTTATCGCGAACGGAGGGTCAATTGGTCGAGTTGAGAGCCTAACTGAAGAAACACAAGACGAGAAGCCGCTGTTTCCTGAAACATTGAGCTGCATGAGAGCACTTTGCATGCACCTTGAAGAATTTCAAGAGATGGGAATCGGATTGATGGAGCGATTACTGACGATCTGCACTCGACTGCAGCAGCAGCAGCATAAATCGAATCAAGTTGACGAAGACATTCTCGCGGGGTTTGCGACGATCGTTTTCCGCGTCTGTCAGCTTCTGCTGAAGTGCGAAGGCCAAAGCCCAGCCGCGCAAGGTCACAACAAGTGGCCGAGATTCATGAAGCTGTTGATCATTTTGTGTTGTTCAGTATGAACGAAGAGGAGATGGCATCGATCGATTGGCACGAGCAGATGGAGAAATTCCCAGCGTTCTGAACGCTTTCATTTCAAGCACTCTGTCAAGACGAAGATCTTCTTCCGAGTGAACTCGCTATGAGTGCCGACCAAGTTGATATCCTTGGGCTTTTACAATACGAGCTGGCGAAGCACAGCAGCAGATACAGCGATGAAGATTGCTCGCAATCAAGCAGATCATCGAGCGGCTTGTGGTGCTGTGTGGAAGTGATACGTCAGCTGTTCCGGACTGGTTCATCGCTCGTGATGACATCAAGTTCTACGACTGGAACCAGGTTGGAGACAACGAGTCCTCCTTAACCGCAAGCACATTCAGTGGCTCGTGGCTGAAAACGCGTGTAATAGTGATGACAGTGAAGGACCTAGAGAAAGAGGAATTCGAAGAGCGTGTGATGCGATGGCACTAGCTGAGCCACCCACACGTGATCGAGCTCTATGGCGCGTGCCATGTCGGTGAGCCGTTCATCTTCGTGACCGAGTTCTCCTCAAACGGCTCGATTCGGTCGTTCTTGATGTCAGACGACAACGCTCGACTCTTCTTGTGGTAGAAAATGTACGAGGTGGCACTGGGCTTGCAATACCTGCACGAGCGATCCATCGTCTATGGCGAGCTCCGCTGCGAGAACATCTTCATCGGCAACAATCTTGCTGCCAAGATGTCTGGGTTGGTAAAAGTTCGATCGCTGAAGTGAGTAACAGCAGCGCTGCTGTTCGCTGGAAGGCGAGAGAGCTACTCGAAGGACAACGCACAACGTTCGCCTCGGATATTTACGCTCTCGGCATGTGCATCTTGGAAGCTGTGACCAATGCAGCACCCTGGATGACTCGATCAAATTTGAACGTACACGTTGTGCGGTATGTGCGTCTTGGTATCATTCCTCGCCGTCCGCGCGCGATGAACGACTCACAGTGGGTGTTGGTGCAAACCATGTGCGTATCAGATGACGTCAAGCGTGTGAAGGTCGGGTATGTTGTGAACGCGCTTGAAAAGCTTGCAAGGGAACAGTGTATTCTCCAACACACTGAAAAGCACCGAGCATGCGCGTTTTGCCGTTCCAGGAGTCACTATTCGTTGGCCAAACGAGGAGATGCCAGAAGTGACGACGATCGTGTCGAGGTGAGCAAAGCGCATGAGAGTAGTTCAGCATATCGATACTGTGTACTGACATGAGTCTCGATTTTGCTTTCTTACCAGGGTGCCTCGTCTCAGATTATCGAGACCTGCTATAACGCTACCATTGATGGATCAATCAGCGACGTGCTCCAGTGCATGCGCCAGAAGCTCGCACATAACCCCGACTCGCAGCAAATGGCAAAGCAAATTTTCACTCGACTTGAAAGAGTGCTCGTCATGCTACAGCAACAGAGAAGATCAGCCAAGGACGCCGAAGTGGAGAAATACTGCAGCATCCTCGCACGCTTCCAGCAATATTTGCGCACGCCGTTCTCGAACAAGTCCGTTGCGCGGTATGCGCGAAGCCGCAAGGTTGAAGATCTGAACCACGTGTTCCACTCCGAGATCAACTGGTTACTCAATATGTTAAACGGTTATGACAGCAGCTCGATGCGCGATTGGCGCGACGAGTTTGATGCCAACGTCAATGAAGTGCAGTACCACGAAGGTGTCGATAACAGCGTGGACACTGGTGATGAACGTAAGCACGGCGGCGTGATGCTCACGTATTTTGGAGCTTCATCAAGTATTATCCTACATCCGGGCAGCTCGGCTGCTATCTCAGCCGTGGTATCTTCCGTTGCGAGAGCTGGTGTTCACTGAGACTGCATCGGCAAGGGGTCGTTTGGCGCAGTCTATCGAGGTGTGTGGCTCAACACGTCCGTTGTGGTGAAGTTCGTGGGCTACAAAGCGAATCCTGGTAAGGTCAGTACGCAGCTACTACTTCACGAGGTGACAATCTGGCGCCGCCTGAGTCATCCGCACATGGTCAAGCTCTTTTGGCGCGTGTCACGTCGGCAAACGCTACTTCGTGTGCGAGTATGCGTCCAATGGGACATTGTCAGCCTATCTGAAGCGCAGTGCACCGCCAACCACCACACCATTGACGTGGCAGAAACTGCACGAGGCATCGCTTGGGCTCCAGTACCTCCACGGCCAGAACGCCGTGCACAACGATCTCAAGTGCGACAACATCCTGGTCGGCGCGGACGGCAAGGCCAAGCTGACAGATTTTGGGCTCAGCTCGATCCCGAACGAGTTTGAAGTGCAGATTGATGTGGCTCGAATGGGGGCAGTGCACTGGAAGTCGCCCGAGTACCTGAAGGGAGACTGACCTACCTTCGCGACGGACATCTACTCGTTCGCCATGTGCATCTTGGAGGCCGTGACGGGCGACATACCGTGGGGACGGCAGGTGGCTGGCGTCGTGGTCAAATACTGTGTGAAGAATGGGCAGATTCCGCTCTTCCCCGATGTTATGAACGAGAAGCAGCGCAAACTTGTGCAGCTGATGACGACCAGCGAGCCGCTGAAGCGCGTGAAAGTCAGCTTCGTGGTCGACAGACTGCTGGAGATCGCGCAGGATGAGGCGGCGAGGAGTGCATCGTAGTGCGATTGCAGTTGAGTTGTCAGACACAGTAATGATCAAACACGGCAAATACAACATGAGCTTCTCGGGTGATCTCAACAGCGCTGGTCGCATCGGTTGCTGTTGACACACCTGCGTCGGCCGAATGTAACACGCGCAACGAACGCGATGAAGCGAAGCGGCATACGGCCTGACCCAATTCCTATTCGAACTGTTCATTGGTCCGACGCCATGTACTTGGGAATCTGGGTGGATTGGCATCACGCGGTTGACACTCATGACCCATGTCTTTGTGGCCAAGGTGTTGGTGCAATATACCTATTGATACTATAGATTTCGCTCTAGTGGTCGTGCCCTAGTATCTGCATAAACGATGTGCAAACCGGTGGATTTTGTTGTTTTAAGTATCAAATAACCTTAGTATTTGCATAACCCTTGAAATCTGTTCAAAAAGAGGAGCATGCCTGCTGGAAGGGAAAGCTGTACAGAATTCCGCAGGTCCTCGATGGTCGGTTTGGTTTTTGATTCCCCACTTGCTCGAGGTTTCCACTTCTTTCATACAAAACCCAAGTTAATAATTCGCATCATACAATAGTCAAGAGTCAGTACCACACCACATAGCGCCACACCACACAACTAGAAACGCACGGCCCAAAAAGTCCAAAAGGCCGGCTGAACGAAGGGCTCCCGTTAGTTCCAATCTCCCCCCAAGCCCAGAAGCAAGCACCATGAGCCTCCTGACCCGCGCCATCGCCCCTCTCCGCCGCTCGATCGTGGCCTCGCGCTCGTTCGCGTCGGGCATCCCGAACATCGACGAGCACGCCGTGGGCCGCCAGCGCGCGGAGATCGACGAGGAGAAGGCCGGCGTGATCCTCTTCAACCGCGACCCGCTCGACACGGACGAGACGCAGGGCAACTCGAAGGACGACCCGATCCTCGTGCCGTCGTTCCACGACGTGCGCCCTGTGGGTGTCTCGCACAACGACTCGTCGTACGTGTTCTGGTTCAACCTCGCCAAGGGCAAGGTGCACTACGTGCCGTCCATCGAGAAGTACTTCCTGCTCTACAACCCGGAGGAGCTCGCGCAGCTCGTCCAGGAGGTCGAGGCCAAGCAGTAAACCAGCCAACTACACACAAGAAAGGAGAAAGAGAGACGAGAAGATGCGAGTTTGCTGCTGCTACTGCGGCTACATGAAGGAGTGACGACGGCCGTGTTCGTGAGCGCGTGAGCAGCTGATGAACGAGCGAGCGAGCGACATGGACCAAGAGAAGAAGAGAGGCAGGTGTGTGATCGCGTCTAGAGAGCGAATACGTGACGGTGTCGTCACTGTGTGCATCAGTGCTGCTCGTGTGTCTGTCTTCCTCCTTTCCGTCTGCATGCATGCATGCGTGTCGGTTCATCTCTCCACCCCTGTTCTTCTCACCGCCTTCTCCCCATCCATTTAGCACCAGCAGCCAGCCATAAAGAGAAATGAAGCGAAAAGACAAAGAAAAAATGAGTACGATTAAGATAACTTCCACCCCGTCTTGACAGCATTCTCCCGTGCAGCGATTACCTCACAGTGAATATCCAGTGTGCGCTTCTCTACGTGCGTGTGATGCTGGCTCACACTGTCGTCTGATATGCCTGCGTCATGAACTCCAGGAGACCACCAGAATTGCGTCACGACCTGCTTCAGTTGTTGAGAAGAGGCACTCAAAGCCAGTAACGAAGAGCTCGCAACTCATCTCGCCTCATGCACAGGGTCGTTCGTTTCTATTTGGTTCTTCTACACTATCAAAACTACGCGCAGCAGAGCGAGGGCCGTCCGCCAAGCTCGCTCACTCACCCACACGTAGGTACGAGTGGCGTGACGACAGCAACTCTCGGCAAAACTCTGCATGGCGTTTGGTCTCTTCTTCTCTCCTAATCTCTACTCCACTCTGCCTCTTGTGCTACTTCTCTACTCTACTAGGGGGCCGCCTCCGCCTGGGATGGCGACGCTGACGCGCTCTTCAGTTGCTGTTCCGGGGAACTCGGAAACTGCATTGGCGACGGTTGCCCCTCCGACTTGATCGACGGCATCACAAGCGACGGCAGCGCACGTCCCAGTGACGACGACGACCCCATGGGGCTGTACATCGGCACGTCGTCCCTGGCGTTACCCGTAGCCGGCGTCTGACGATGGCTCTGGTGCGGCGACGACGAGACCGAGTCCGGGCTGTTGAGGATCATCGCCATGGCTTCCACTGCGCGTGCCGGGTGCTGGTACTGAAGCTTCACAGGCGTCTCCTTCGAGTTCCAGGACGCGCGTGACGCGCTGTCGTCATTGCTCATCGGTGTCATGAGGCTGTGGCCTTGCTGGTACGAAGTATTATCGGTGCTGTCTGGGCTCACCATTTCCATGTCCTCCGTGGTTCCACTGTTATTGCCGTCATCCTGCTGCTGTTGTTGCTGATACTGAGGCTGCTGGTGCGAAAGCTGGCTGTGGTCGACATGCTCATCAGCGTGCTGCTTGTCCTTGAGCACACCATCGGCATCGAACGGGAAGCGCCCAGCGAATTTCAATAAATACTTTTGGGCGTGCGTGCGCGTCTGCACGGCACTGCGTGTCATCACCACCTGCGCCACGCGGCGCCAGTCCTTGCCGTACAGCCGGATGCCCTCAAGAAAGGCCGCGTGCTCTTCGCTCGTCCAGCGGCCACCCTTGGAGTGAGACGACGACGCGCTTCCGGTTCCGGCACCGGTAACACTCTGGCCGCCAGACTCCGTCTTGATGGCCACAGGAGCCAGACCACCTTGGCTGGCCACAAACTGGCCATTGACACCCGCGTGCTGCATTGGCTGGCTGGTGCGAGGCGACAGCTTGGGCCCTTGGTGGTGCTGGAGAGGATGCATGGCTCGCGACGACGACGACGCGTTGCCGTCCTTGGTCGGCGTCTTGGGGCGCATGGCGTTCTCCTTGTTCGGGTCCGCGATGACAGACTCGCGCTTCATCTTGAGGTTCAGGATCTGGTCGCGGTACTTGTCACGCTCGCCCCCATGGGCGCTCAGCATAGCTGCCTCCATGGACGCGATGCTCTTGGAGAGCGAGCGGATCTGCCTGTGCGGCCAGCGCTTGATGCCGTTTCGACGACAGATCTTCTTCATGAGCGTGATACAGATCCCAAAGTCCTTGGCCACGTCGATGATCGGCCGGTCAAAGTGCGCGCGCAGCTCGTCAATCGAGATGTGCTTGGTCACCAAACTCTTCACGCGGTTGCTCTCGTTGCGGAACCGGTGGCTGAATCCCGCGTCGTCCATAAAGTCCAGCTTGCTGCCCATAGGCCCGTCAAAGTTGATCTGCTGCACGCGCTGCACGCGGCCATTGCCCCCGTGCTCGCCGTCCTCATCGCCGTCGTCGTCGTCGTCATCACCCGAGAGATCCTCCATGTCGCTGTGCTTGTTGTCGTCCAGGTCCGAGTCTTCAGATGAGAACACCACGGGCCCGAACTTGCCTTTGCTCAGGCTCGCGAGGATCAAAGCCGTCTCCTCGGCGTTCATGCCGACTTTGCTTGGTGGCTGTGGTGGCGCTTGGACGGCTACTGGATGCTTGACAGCGGCGCCGCTGGCCACGATGAAGAGCCCCGCGCTCGCATCCGGACCGCCAACGCCGTTCACAGCAGTAGAAGAGCTGCTGGGGTTGACGTTAACGCCGCGCGCGTCTGCGTCACACGCCATGCCCATGCTTCTTAGGATGCCCACTCGACTGCGCGCGAAGGACGGACGCTGCACCAGTGGATGATGGAGCAACCGACTCTCGTCACGCTATCAAGCGAGTACTTGGTGGATGTATGTAGAAGACTATGGAGGTCACTCTCGACCTCGTCTTCTCAGTGTTCCTTTGCGTGTCTAAAAGTAACAAGTCAGAAGAGTGCATTGAGGCGTCAGAGGACGCACAGTCACCACACCACCGAGCGAAGTCACCCACATACACGTATCCCACGGCGCAACGAAAAAGCCACACTATGCACCGCCAGACAGAGCCACCCCAATGGGCACCAACGGAGGGGGAGGACTGTGTGGGTACCGACAATCCCCCTCACCCAGAGTGCGATCAGGAAGAGTCACGCTCTTTCGCGCGTCAGAAAAGCCCTTGGGGCTCACTCTGCGGAATCGACCCTTGCACATACACCATGGTGGTAATGGCTCTGCGCGGATGCCCATGAAGAGGGGACTCTGGTGAACAGAGCGCTCGTGCGGAAGACGGCGCACACGCACAGATGCGAAGCGGCGGTCGGACGCACCTGGTTGGGGGACGCGTTGGTCGTTTCGTTCTCTCTGTGGCCTTTGACAACGCGGTTGAGTGGATCAACAGCCGTACAAAGTGCGGCACAGGAATCGACAATGGCGGGTGTTGTCGCTACTTCAGAGTCCAGAAGATCCAGAAGTGGTACTTAAGTAAGTCACTTTTCTGCTTGCTGACAACAATTCGAACAGTCAAGAAGGGTTGTGCAACTGTTCATGGTAGATCGCTTCACAAGGTGTCCTACAATTATAAATGTGGTAATGTGGCGCAGAGCTCCAGAAGAGTGATGGAACCATCCAGTTGTGATGGACACAGCAAGGTATTATTAACATTCCGTGACTGATACACTCCAGGCCAAAAATATACGGCCACCCACCTTTTTCCTCATAACTTTGCGACCACTAGGAGTTTAGCGATGCTGTTTGAGTATGTTATGTGACTGACTATACTGTATCCCTCTGCCGTGCTAACAACCCCATTT